>PVIH01001121.1:0-24440 GCA_004025045.1 Sigmodon hispidus | reverse complement strand
CTTAGTTTTATTAATGATTTGGGTGAGTGTGCCACATATAAACAGGTGACCAGGGAGGCCATAAGAGGGACTCTATTTCCTGGAGCTGCAGTTACAGAAGGTTGTGAGCTGCCCTACATGGTTGCTGGGAATTGAACTCTGGAAGAGTCATCTCTCCAATGGCACAAAGCTTTTGAAATGAATGAATGAATGAATGAATGCTAGTTAGTATATAAAGGTTACAAGGTACAATAATGGAACCACCAGATTAAGCTCTGCCAGTTCTAATGTGAGGTCTTGCACAAGTTAACCAGAAAAAGGCTCAGAGGCTTCAGAGAAAGATGAGGAACCCAAGTATGGACAGACAGATGGTGTGGTCCTGTGGGCTGCTCTGAGGCCATTGAGGCTTGTTCTGGGTAAGAGGAGGCACGATGGGATTTCACAGTTATGGTGTGCTCAGTTTTAAGTATTATTAAGACAAGGGTAAGGGTGAGAGAGATCAATAGGCTGTTACTGCAGTCCATGAAGAAGGCGATGGTCGCTCTGCCCCCCAAGACAAGCAGCAGAGATGGTAGTCAAAGATTCAGATTCCAGAGAAAGTTTGAAGACAGAGCCAACAGGATTTATGGAGGGTTTGGGTTTCTAATGGAGAGAAATAGTCAATGACTCATTCCTCCAGGGACTACAGGGAACTGGGGGAGGAGGAAGGGTGGGGATCAGGTGGTGCAATTAAGTCTGAGAGCTTATTAGAGGCGTCCAAGGAGATGCTGTCAACAACCTAGAAAAGGCTACTCATGAGAATCACCTAAAGACAGTTTTTGTTTGTCTGCATTTTGTCTTCTTTCGTGATTTTCATGGAATCCAGGGCCCTGGACTTGCTACTTTGTTGCTCTACCGCTGAGGTATATGCCCAGTCCGCAAAGCAACTTAAACAAACAACATCGAAAGCAGCACCTGGGAGTCAATGGCAGGACAATCTGTGAGTTCAAGCTCAACCTGGTCTACATAGTGAGTTACAGGCTAGCCAGAGCTACACAGTAAGACCCTGCCAGATAGATAAATAGATAGATAGATAGATAGATAGATAGATAGATAGATAGATGAAAATAGATAATGATAGGTAGATAGATAGAAAATAAATAATAGATAAAAAGAATGAAAAGATAGGTAGATAAATAATAGATAAATTATAAATAAAAATTGTGAATAAATAAAAAATAAATAGATAAGTGAATTGATTAATTCATGAAATGAAGAGATTGATAGATATATAGGTAGAAGATGATAGGTGATTGAAAAGATAGATAACTGATAGATAAATGATAGATATAGCTAGATAGAAAATGGGTAGATAGATAGAAAGTAGATGATAGATTATAGATAGAAAGAATGAAAAGATAGGTAGATAGAAAATAGATGATAGAAAAGATGGGTAGAGGGGCTGGAGAGATGGCTCAGCGGTTAAGAGCACCGTCTGCTCTTCCAGAGGACCCGGGTTCAATTCCTAGCACCCACATGGCAGCTAACAACTGTCTGTAGTTCCAGTTCCAGGCAAACACCAAGGCAAATAAATAAATAAATAAAGTTTTTTTTTTAAAAGAAAAGATGGGTAGATAAAAGATAGATAATAGGTAGGTAGATAAACAGATAAAGATAGGTAGGTAGAAAATAGATTAGATGATAGACATGTAGGTAGATAGATAGTGAAAGAAGATAGATTATAGATAGAAAATAGAGACAGATAGATAGAAGATAGGTAGATAAACAGAAAATAGGTAATAGATAGGTAGGTAGGTGATAGGTAACTAGATAGATAGATAGATGACAGGTAGATGGTAGATAGATAGTAAATAGATGGGAAGGAAGTAACAGAACAATCCACACATGGTGTAGTACTCCTGTTGTAACCCTAGTTCCAGGGAGGCAGACACAGGAAGGGTGTATGTGTTTGAGGCCAGTCTGGACTACATAGTGAGAACCTGTCTTAGAAAAAAACAAAAGTCAATATTACCTGAGGGGCACAAGGGCACACATCTTTAAAATAAAACAAATAGACCCTAGATTGCATTGATGGAATCAGAAGATTTGGTGAAAGGGTCTTGGAAATATTATTTCTAGAAAAATACTGACTATTTAGAGTGGGAGAGATGGAGAGAAATCATAAAGGAACCAGAAAGGAGTGGAGAGGTGGCTCGTCATTTTAAGAGCACTTTCTGTTTTTCTAGAGGTCCCAATTTCAGCTTGCAGCACCCACATTAAGTGGTTCACAACTCACTGTAAGTGCAGCTCCAGAGGATCTTCTGGCCCCCACAAACACGCACATACACTCACACAGATGGACACACACACATATAAATAAAAGTAAAAATAAATCTGAATGTGAACATAGTCCCACACCTAACCAAGACTCTATCTATAATTGATGCCTGATGACAATGGGAAAATCAGTTTTCTCCAACAAGAAATATTAGCCATACTTAATTAATTAGTAATTAATCACTGAGTATACTAACCACACTTTAGGGCAGGTCCCATGCTCAGAAGTAGTTGGTCAAAATGAAATAAGCTCAATGATATTGTTCTATAATTCTGTTTTATTTTGACTTCTTTTGGTTTTATTGGTTTTTTGATTGTTCGTTTTGATTTCCATTTTTGTGTTTTAGTTAGAGTTTTAAAATATGGTTTCTATTTGTTTGTTTCTTTTAAAGAGAGAGAGAAAGAACAAAGCTTAGTGGGTAGGGAGGTGGGGAGAATGTGGAAAACAATGGGGGAGGAAAAAACTGTAGTGGGATTGTGCTCTTTGCATTGTAAATAATTGTCCCGCCTACTGGTTTAATAAAAAGCTGATTAGCCAGAGGCAGACAGGAAGTGTGGGCGGGGCTACCAGGCTAAGAAACCTCTAAGAACAGGAAGAACAGGGCAGAGATGCCAGGAGATGCCAGGAGATGCAGAGGAAATAAGTTGAAATGCTGCTGAGAAACAGTACTGAGCCTAACAGCTGAACAAGATAAGAAAGATAGGTTAGTTTAAGAGTAAAGAGTTAGCAAGTTATATGACTGGGCCCTAGGCCAATCAGTGTAGAAATAATATAAGCATCTGGGTGATTCTGCAGGACTGCCAGTCTGCCAGTCTACAGGTTCATGCCACAACACTAGACCAGAAAGGCTGGGCCAGAAACATACTACAACAGAAAACATAATTAATTAAGATGTATAGTATAAATTTTTCTTGAGAAAAAAAAAAAGAGGAAAA
Source organism: Sigmodon hispidus (assembly GCA_004025045.1). Taxonomy (NCBI): domain Eukaryota; kingdom Metazoa; phylum Chordata; class Mammalia; order Rodentia; family Cricetidae; genus Sigmodon; species Sigmodon hispidus. The sequence continues at coordinate 21,209 of PVIH01001121.1, read as the reverse complement.
CAGGAAATGAGGAAGTTGCCAAACCAAATTAAAAAAAAAAATCCCCAAAACTAGTAACAAGCAGTGTTGGTGGTGCATACCTGTAATCCTAGCATTCTTGAGGCAAAGGCAGGAGAGTCCAGTGGTCAAAACCAGCCTGGGCTACATAGAAAAGCTTTGCCTATAAAAAAGAGGAGGAGGAGGAAGGAAAGGAGGAGGAGGATGAAGAAGAAGCAAATAGCAAACTGTCACATACTGCTGACAGATAAGTCAAGCCATGTGAGACCAAAGAGTGGCCACAAAAGGCTAGTGAGGCAGCCGGTGTCTCCATACATGCCTGGCCTGTATAGAGAGCCATAGTTTCAAGCATTGAAAAAAATACCAAATTTAGCAAAATGTATACTGCAGCTTTCCCTGGCAATCTGTCTAAGAATAAAGTCAAGACATTTTTAAATTGATGCACACTGCTTTATTTATTTATACTAAAAATAATGACTGGCAAATTAATAATAGACATAAAAGTTCTCTATGCTGTACTGTCCTGTTCTGGTATCATCTACACTCAACACTCAGGACAATATCTGTGATGTTTGGTCCCAGCCTGACTCTCCTATAAATGACATAAATCTTGTATTCTTCTCAGAGGTAAAATGAAGAAGGAATCTTTTGACTTGATTTCTACTCCCTAGAGGGGAAAAAACAATCAAAGTGAACCCCTAAAACACAGCTCACTTTAAAAAAAAAATTTGAGAAAATGCCTGTTTCCCTGTAACAGTACAAACAAATGCTTAATTTACATGATCCTTTAAAGATGAACGGGCTTAGTCAGAGGATGGTGGCAAATGCCTTTGATCCAAGCACTCAGGAGGCAGAGGCAGGCAGATCTTTGTGAGTCTGAGGCCAGCCTGGTCTACAAAGTGAGTTCCAGGACAGCCAAGGCTACACAGCTCTTCTTCTTCTCCTTAGTGAGCTCTCAGCAAGTGGGCAGGATGGGAAGGATGCAATCCTCTGCAAATCTTAGAGTCGGACCTCAGTGGGCTCTAAGTGACCTCTCACTCTTCTGGTTTCTCTTATATTTCTTGCTCTTTAGCCATGTTCTCCCCCTACACAGTCCCTTAGAGCAAGAGACCTTAGTCCTGAAAATCTTGCAAGTAATAAAAAGGATGCTTCCTACTCAAGAATTCTCAGTCCAATGTCATGGGCTCTTTGTGTCTCTCAAAATTCTCCTGTGGAAGTCCTAATCCCCGGTGTGATAGTATTTGGAGGGAGTGCATTCAGAAACTAATTATATAGTTCGATTAGTTCATTAGGCTTAAGCACTCATTATGGAAGTAGCTTCTCTTTACTCCTCACCTCCAGATCTGAGGATATTTGTAGGATGGTAGCAATCAGTACACCAAGAGGTCTTTACTAGATTAATCTATGCTACCGTGAATTTGAAATGTTAAAGCAGCCCAAACTGACTAAGACTGGGTCAAAACTGATTCAAAATTCAAATAATCTCTGACCCACAAATGAGTATAGACTACTGACACAGAGGTAATCCTGCAGCCATTTATAATATAGGTGTACAGACAGCTTCAAGATCAGGGATGCTAATCTTATTTAATTTCTTACTTCAAGGCATAGTTCATAACTCTGAATATTTCAACAAATATGATGAAAGACTCAAAAAGATAGTTGGTAGGATAGTTCAGTAGATAGAGGCACTTACCATCGAGCCCAAGAGCCTAGGTTTGATCCTTGTATTACAAAAAGATAATCATGGTGTCTCACAAAGCCACACAAGGACAAAGGAAAAGTGTCTCATCAAGGCAAGGTAATTTTTTTTTTGAGACAGGGTTTCTCTGTGTAACAACCCTGGCTGTCCCGGAACTTGCTTTGTAGACCAGGCTGGCTTCAAACTCACAGAGATCTGCCTGCCTCTGCCTCCCAAGTGTCTGGATTAAAGGCATGCTCCCCTATTTCCAGGTGAAGGCAACTTGTTTAGCACAAGAGAAGCACCAGAACCCGAATCAGGCCCTGAGGATCTGGCAGGGAGTGTACTTGGTTTTTATTGACAGCTGGTGGTAACTGGGTCTTTTCACTGCTGGCTGGAGTGATCACACAATCTTTTGGGATAGGCTACTTTAGAAAGAACTGGTGCAAAAGAAATGAAGGAAAAGGGCAGAGTCCATCCCTCCAGGGTCAAGTTCCAGGAATGTGGGGTGGGTTGTCATCAACAAAAGTTTGATCTGGTGTGAGAGATAAAACAGTTTACACAAACATTTTACAAGGTGGTAGACATTAATGCAATATTGGCCCTTGACTGGCTAGATACCTAAGACCAAAAAGAAAAAAAATGAAATATTTTTTCACACCTAGAACCTACAGGGTAGAGAAAACCAACTCCCACCTCCCATGCCCCCCACACAATAAAAAAGAAGATAGATACATTTAATTTGTCCAATATTAGTAATGTCCACTTAAGAAAGTTTCTTAACCAAAACAAAATGTGAAATCCAAATCCCAGCCCCAGATAATTTTACTCCATCAGCAATCTCCAGTCCTCGGAAGAAACTTGTGCTGAGTTACCTACATATCAACCTCAGCCCCCAAGACCACATTGGCCTAACCTGCTTTTCTCCCTATTCCCCCACCACAATAACCTATCTAAAAGTCAAGCATGACTTTTGATGGTCATTACAATTTTCTGTACACTTGGGCCTAACATAAGGCAGATACTGCAATGCTGGGGCCAACAGTTGTTGGTTTCTGTAACCATGTGCATAAATAGCAAAAGGCATGGGATAGCATCAGCATTATTGTGACACTAAGGGAAAGGTTGTTCAGAAAGGGAAACTGAGGAAAATGTGATTCAACACTGAGAATATCAAAAGCATTATGCTAAGTGAAAGAAAACAACACAAGTGGCTAAGAATAGGCAAATCCATAGAAACAGAGCACGTTAGGGGTTTGGGGCTGTAGAGAAAAAGAAGAGTTAGGGTTTCTCTTATTGTGAACAGACACCATGACCTCTGCAACACTTTTATGGAAAACACTTAATTGGAGCTCACTTACAGTTTCAGAGGGTTAGTCCATCATCATCATGGCAGAGAAGGTGGTAGTGTGTGTAGGCTTACATGACGCTGGTTGCATCTTGGTCAGAAGGCAACATGAAATGGTCTCTCTCACTGGATGTGGCTTGAGTATATATGAAACTTCGAGGTCCATCTCCACAGTGACACATTTCTTTCAATAAGACCACACCTACCCCAACAAGGCCATGTCTCTTAATAATGCCATTCCCTTTGGGAGCCATTTTCTTATAAGCCATCACAGGGAGTTACAGATAATGAGCTTCTCTCGGGGATGCTGAAAAAGTTTTAGAATTATATATTGATGATGGATCACAGTTTTGTGACTTTACCTTTGAAATAGATACTTAAAAGGGGGTAAATTTGATCATGTAATATTATAACTCAAAGAAGAAAATTAAATGCTACTCAGTGGTTATTCATTATAATCATAGCTAAATTATAATTGGGAGTACAGTTTGAGGTATTTCTTTAAGTCCTTTTGTGTGTACTCCTTACCCCTACTAAACTCCCTGCCTCTACCACTTCACTCCAGCCAAAAAATATGGTATTGGCTTTCTTATATATGAAAACAACACATATGTTTGGATTAAGAAAACATAAAAGGATATGAATAAAATAATTTGGAAAGCCCACCCAAAGAGAACCATTATTAATATTTTTGGTGTGTATTTTTTCAGATTGTTTTTCTATGCATACATAAGGAGAAAGGTATTTTTTAACTATATTACTGTGATTTTTTTTTTCTCTTGTACTCTGTGTGTATGTTATCACCCCTCATTCTATATAAAGCATTTTTCCCTTAGATAATTAGGATTACTAGGGCAAGAATGAAAAGAGTGAGAAAGAGCCTATATTCAGCTTTTTACTTCAAAACTAAGAATTTTGAGCAAACATTACAATTGTATAAGTAACAAAGTTAATTCTGACTCATCAGAAATAAATTCCACAGTTTCAATGTGTAAAACAACTCTTTCTGAATGCTGAGAGTCAGTAACTATATTAAGAGGTTCTATAAAATTCATTAATAACATCAGAATAGTATATAATACTGACTTTTGAAAAAATCATAAGGGCTTTGAGCCACCTTACTTACATTTTCTGATTCATAACTGTCATTTTCCTGGCTTACTTGCATCGGTATAAAATGCAGAGGCTTCAGAAATTGGTGTTCCCTGTGTGATATGAAGAAGAATTTAGTTAGTTCTCTTTATAAATTGAATTATTTTGCTTTGGAAATATCTGTTGTTAATCTCTCCCAAAAAATTACTCTAAGCTCTTTGCCAAGGTTCATTTTTTGCTCATAATTTGTCAATTTTATCATTAGTCAAAGGTACTAAAATTTCTGCTTGGTCTATTCATACTAATTAACAAAGTCTTAATTTTCCTTTTAAAATAAGATCAGAAATCTTTTTCACATATGTATTTAATTTTGTACTTTGTTTATGTGGCAGAAATGTCCATTTCATTATAATATCTTCTCTCTGCATTAAAATTCCTATAGGAGAATGTTTAGAGGGTAAAATAACCAGAACGCAATCAACTCTGGATCTAAACAGTCCCATATGTGCATCTTGTAATTTCTTTTCCACCAAAGCTAATTCTCTCTCAGTTTCAGCTGATAATTTTGTCACTTAAATCCTTGTTACCATATAAAGTTTGGAAAAATTACTCAATTCATCAGTTTTTACCCCAAGAATAGGCCATAAATTGAAATTGTCTCCTAGCAATCTTTGAAAGTCTTTAAGAGTCTGTAGTCAGTCTCTCCTAATTTGTACCTTTTTGGGCATAAGTTTTTGTAGACCTATTTAATATCCTAAATAATTAATAGATTCTCCTCTTTGTATTTTTTCAGGAGCAATTTTTAGTCTCCAACTAGACAAGGTTTTTTTTTTTTTTTATGTCTTCAAACATTCTTTCTATAGTATCTACATTTGAATCAGCTAGTAAGATGTTGCCCATGTAATGATAAACTTTAAATTGAGGAAATTGCTTATGTATCATTTCCAATGGGTGTACAAAATATTGACAGAGAGTGGGGCTATTTAATACTCCCTGTAGGAGAACCTTCTATTGATATCTCTAAATAGGCTACTTATAATTATTATGAGCAGGCATCCTGAAGGCAATTTTTTCTCTGTTTTTTTTCTTGTAAAGGTATAGTGAAGAAAGTCTTTTAAACCAATAACTGGGCTGGAGGGATGGCTCAGCCGTTAAAGGCTTGGCTCACAACCATAAATATAAACCAATAACTATAAAAGGTCATACTTTAGGTACAATAGAAAAGGCAAAAGAATTCCAGACTGTAGAAAGCTCATTGGCTGAATCATCTTGTTAACAGCTCTTAGATCTGTTACCATTCTCCATTTTCCAGATTCTCTTTTAATACAAATAGAGGAGAAATCCGAGGGCTGGTTGATTCTTCAATATGCTGAGCATTTAACTGCTCTTGCACCAGCTGTTCTAAGGCCTGCAATTTTCTCTAATGTTGAAGGTCATTGTTCAATTCATACAGGTTTGCCTGTTAACTAATTTAATATAGGGCTGTTGGTGCCTTTGAAAGATCAACAGCTATGTGCCCTGTTCTTGTACAGCCCAAATAGTTGGTGACTGTTCTTTATACCTTTTAATATTTTTCCCAGACATATAGTAGTTTATGGTTTGTTTCTGAGATTGGAGAAATGTTAATCTGAGTATTCTATTGCTGTGACAAATCATGTCAAGATAAATTTATTGCTATAGTAGCCACATGTGGCTTTAATTTTTCTCTGTCTTTCTGGCTCTATACATTTGACCCATCTTGCACTCTGTTTTACCTAAGATAGTATTCCAATCTCTAAAACTGAACATTTACCTTTTGAAGAGGTCAATTTGGATGCCAAAATTCTGGTGCAATTATTGTTGCATCCATACCTGTGTCTACAAAACCTTCAGTGATGATGCTATTTGTTCATATTTTTAATTTTGGTTTTTGTTAATTTATAGAAGCTTGCCAAAATATTTGATTTATGGTTTCTCCTAAATTTTTTGTTCTTTCTTCTGTAGCTGTTCTATCACCCAGAGCAGTATGTTTTCTTACAATAAGCATTAAGGTTTTTTATTGATCTGGGAAAGAGTTTCCTCCAGGATAACAAGAAATGACTGAACTGAATTTTAAGGTAGGGCTGCAAGAGGCCTCCCAAGGTGCTTTCCAATGGCAAAAGGTTACTTTAATTGTCCCTTGTTGCCCTACATTCTTTAGTTCAATGCTTGCCTTTGCCACACCTTCTGTATAATCCAGAAGGCAGGGACATTCTGTTAGAATTATTCTTTGAGAAAACATTGTTTCTAGAAACTCCTTTTTTAGGTGACTTTATTGGCTGTTATTGAAACATTTGACATTTCAATTTTTCTTCAAACCTTTGGAAATCACCTCTCCTATCTAAGCATCACCATGTTTATGAGGTTCAATATTGATTGTACCTCAGATCCATTCTGCCAAGGCTGCTGACCTTGTATTTAATTGTCTAATTACCTTTTTATATTATGCATTAGCATTTTTTAAAGCCAGAAATTCAATTATTATTCATTTAGCTTCTGAATTTGGTATCATTCTATTTATTGTTGAAGTCAATCAGTTGTAAGAAATACAATGAAGGTTTCTTTTAAGTCCTGTATAACTTTAGTAAATGATTTGATTTTTTTCCCCCTAATTCTATCCAAAGCATACAAGGCTGCTGTGCAACTTAAAGCCAGGGTGTGGTTATCATATAGAGACCATCTTTCTATATTAGCATAATCTCCCTCTCCAAGAAGTTGGTCTTGGGATATTCCCATACCTTTAGCTCTACTATGTTACTCAATGGTCTTAGCCTCATCTTTCCACCAGGTTTTCCATTGTAATTGAAGATCAGCCTCAAAAACTGCTGTAACCAAATGTCTCCAGTTCTGGAATAATTCTATTACAAGTTAACCATGAGTTTAACATCTGCTTCACAAAAGGTGAATGCAGGCTATATGAGACTATCCCGTCCTTGAATCTCCTCATATCTAATACTTGCATAGGAGTCTTACACAACCTGGGGTGTTGTAGTTAGTTTCTGACTGGGACTTTTCAGGCCTGGACCAGAGGTTTGACTGGCAGTCTGGCAGTCTGACAGACCCACAAAAACACACAGACACTTTAATTAATTTTCTGCTGATTGACCTAGGGCCCGGGCATATAACTTGCTAGCTCTTTAGTCTTAAACTAACCCATCTTTCTTATCCTGTTCAGCCACACAGCTCAGTATCTTTTCTCAGAAGCATTTCCTCAGCATCTCCTGGAAGCTCTGGTGACTCTGTGGCATCTGTCTCTGCTCTGAGATGTTCCCGGGTTTTCTTAGCTTGGTAGCCCTGCCCAAACTTCCCGTCTGCCTTTGGCCAATCAGCTTTTATTAAACCCATAGGTGGGACAAATATGTACATTACCAACATAATCCCACTACACTGGGGGATATCTATCATTTGGAAATTTCTATAAGATTACTGGATAAAATAAAGTTAGCTATTTTAAAATCTTTAAGCTGTTTCTCTATAACCTTATAAGGTAATGTTGAGACTGGTTTGTGGTAACACGAAATACATTTAATAAAAATAACCCAAAATATCAGAGAGCAGAGTCACTCATAGAGCCAAACTATTTAGGTCAGAGAATGGTGACCCATGACTTTAATCCTATCACTTGGGAGGCAGAGATTCATCCGAATCTCTGTGAGTTTAAAGCCTAACAGCCAGACAGCTCATACCTTTAAGAAAGTTGACCGGAAGTAAGATAGCTGGGCTGAGGAAGAGAAGAAAAGAGTTCAGCTTCCCCTGGGACTTCCCTTGTCAGCTGAGGATGAAGAAGCTTAGAGTCGGAATATTTGTGGAGACAGGCCTGAGGAGTTGGCTGGGTGAGACTTAGCTGTGGTTTGTTCTCTATCTCTCTGACATTTCAGCTTTCCCCAATATCTGGCTCTGGTTTATTATTATAATCCCAAATAGAATTCATGCAATATTGGTTCTCCTTTAAATTCTTCTTCTTGGATCTAAATATCTCTATGATATGTTTTAACAAGTTTTTCTAAAAGTTTTATCTTGGCATTAATATTAACCAACTTTTTAAATGATCAAACAAATAATATTTATACCTGGCATTACATAAATTCCATCTAAATTAATTATCCTCTCATTTAATTGTTTCTTTTTAACTCATTCAGCATATTATCATAGGGACCTAACTCCCTTCATTTTAATAATAATTCCCATTTTTTTAAAGTGGGAAAAACCCAACTCTCTTTTAACTACTTACTCCCTTTTAGAATTCCCAGTTGGTTCATCAAATCTGCCAATGATGAAGATTCAGATGATGGTGAAGTATAAAGCTGACCATTTTGCAAAGAATAATGGAAGCTCAGGCAGTTTTCAAGGCAGCTAACTAGTTTGGTAGCAGCCTTTGGAGGTGGTCCAGGGAGCCCACAGTCCACTTCTAGAGGGAACCCGATGTCTGAAAAATGCACACAGGAAGGGGTGGGGAAGAAACATGTGTAGCAGAAACTGCCTAAAAGGTTGAATGGGCTGGTGGTAAGAGGCTAACTCTGAAAGGAAAAAACCTAGCTATAGGTTAATTTGTGCTCCACAAGTAGGACGCCAGATATAGCATGAATTCTACTTGGTCTTAATAAAATCCCAGAGCCAGATATTGGGGCAAATGCTAAAGGATTCAGAGAAGCTGAGTAGCCAGCCACAAGAGAATTCTTACCTCTACCAAATTGTCAGGCCAAAAGACTGAGCTCTTGTCTCCTCCTGCCTTCTTTTCCTCTCTCTGCTCAGCCACATCACTTGCTGTCTCAACCTCCCTAGTGCTGGGATTAAAGAAGTGTGCCTCTAAAGTACTGGGAGCAGAGGCATGGGATCCCAAGTGCTGGGATTAAAGGTGTGCACCACCACTGCCTGCTCTCTATGACTAACTGGTGACTGGCTCTGCCCTCTGAGCTTCAGGAAAGCTTTATTTGTTAGATCATACACAAAATACTCCACACCTTTACCCACAAAGCCACCTCAGCAGCTCTCAAGCATATATACCTCTACAGCCTGGTGGTTCACTTGTAATATTGTTTAATGTTTGTATTTATAACTTAGAAAACAAAGACTGTGTTTTATGGTTCTTCATGTGCTTATTTATTCATTCACTTGTTTGTTTGTTAGTTTGTTTGTTTATCTGATTGTTTATATATTTATTTGGAAATGGTCTCATGAGCCCTAAGCCAGTCTTGCCCTCACTTGGCCAAAATGTCCTGAGCTCCTGGCCCTCTGGCGTCCCCTACCCTGGTGCTGGGATTACAGGCATTGTGCCGCTTTGCCCAGATTATTTATTTTTTCTTTGTCTACTTCTTTGAACCATCCTCAGTACTGCTCAAAGCAGACATTCTTTATTACTTCCATCTAAACATTTCTGGTCTTTCCCTCTGGATAAACAATTAAAATCAAAAGCCCACCTGCCCAGGCCCCTAAAAAAACCAAAACCATGCGGCAAACAAAAGACAGCTGGGAGGAAGACCGCCAAAGGGTGGGACACTACCAAAGTTGTCACTGACTTTAGGCAAATCATCTTTTTTCTTTCTGTTTTGTGAGCTCTATCCCTGAACTGTAGATAAGAGCTTCTGCTACTTTATATGTCCTGAGTGAGACTCAAATAAGAAAATGTACATGACATCACCTTAAGAATGCAAAATGATTACACACACACACACACACACACACACACACACTATTGTTCTAGTTCAAGATAGGGTTTCTCTGTGTATCTCTAGCTGACCTGGAACTCACTCTGTAGATCAAGTTGGCCTCAAATTCACAAAGTTCTGCCTGCCTCTGCCTCCTGAGTGCTGAGATTAAAGATATGTAGCACCACTGTCTGACTGCTCAAATACATTTTTTAGTATCATCCTTATTTATTCATTGTGCATGTGTACTTTCATGTGCACGTGTGTGAGCCACAGGATACATGTGGAGAGAAGTCAGTTCTTTCCTTCCGCCATGTGGGTTCCAGTGATCAAACTCAGGTTGCCAGGCATCAGCAGCAAACCCCGCTAATCGAGCACCTTGCCAGCTCTACCACCTAATTTCACCAGTGACCCCTGACTAGAATGTCAAAGAGTCAGAAAGGGGCCTTGCTTGTACTCTGATTGCAAATGTATGGCTTTAGAATAACTCTGCCAACCACACTACCACAACCACTATGGGCTCTGACTACAGCCACCAGTCTGTAGCTGGGTTAATACTGGTCTTTTAAGAACTGAGTGGTTTTTGTTTAGCTGACGTGTGGGCATTGGCTGGGATTGATAGAAAAGATAACTTAGAAATAGGAAAATGATCAGGGCATTTTTATTCTAACTAATTAAGTGTCAGCATTCTTTTCTACTACCCAGTTAACTGGTCTTACAGGTCCCAATTTGAAACAAACAAATAAAATCTGAAGTTTTGTTCATATATTAATAGTTTTAATGTATGGGATAAGCAATCAGAAAGGCAGAATATCTCCTGGGCAAAGACACAGAGCCTTGATTCTTGGGCAAGTGGTGTCTACTATCCTGTTCTATGGCACATGGGCTGTACCCATACCACTCTCCAGTGGCATGGTTCTGAATAAATCTTTTGCTATGTTTCTGATTAAATTCAAAGTCACATATTTGCTGTCCGAGAAAATCTTGAAAAAACAAAACAAAAACAACCCAAACTTTTATTTGTTGGACTTCCTTTAATCCCAGAACTCAGGAGGCAGAAGCAGGTGGATCACTGTGAGTTCTGGCCAGCTTGATTTCTATAGCAAGTTCTAAGGCAGCCAAGACTATTTTGTGAGATTCTGTCCTCTGTCTCAAAACAAACCATAAAAACTAACTTTTTGATTTTACATTGCTGGGTTAAAAAAAATGCTTTTTGTTATTTATTTATAAATATTAAATGAATATTTTTCATAGACCAGGACCTGTGTCAGGAAACAAAATGAATCTAGAGCCAAGATTGGTCTAAGAGGTGCTTAATTAAAGCAAGGCCTCCTTTACACTGCAGTAATGGAGGTTCATGGGCCTATTGGAAACTGGCAGAACTTTCACTGGAGAGAATTTAGGTCATAGCATGCTCTTGAAAAGGCTCTGGGGACCCTGGCCTCTTCCTTTTTGTTTGTCCCCACCACTACCACAAAAGACTAGGAACAGGCATCTTCCACCACATGCTTGTGCCATGATGTAGCATCGTACTTCAACAGACTCAGAGCAACTGGACCAACCAACCATGGATTTAAACAAAATAAAACCTTTCTTCTCCGAATTGATTTGTCTCGGGTGTTTGTTCCAGTAGCAAAACTGACTAACACATCTGGCCTACATCATTCTCTGTCATTATATTATTTATTTATATATCTATTTACTTAGCAGTGCTAGGGGTCAGAAACATATCCATGCATATACCAAGCAAGCACTCTAATTCTGCTCTGAATCCTCACTCTTTAATTATCACTATTTTAAAATCAGATTTCTTTTATTCTATTACCGATGTAAGAGACGGTTATCTAGAAAATACAGAGGAGAATGAGAGATGGTTCAGTAGTTAAGAGCACGTGCTGCTCTTGCAGAGAACCAGGGTTCAGTTCCTTACAATCATATAGGATAACTCACAACTGCTTATAACTCTAACTCCAGGGTACCAACACCCATCTTTGCCCAGGAATTGGGGGGATGGAGGGAGGAGTAGGGGAGTGTCTCTTCATGTATGTGTGCGCATACATGCAGACACACACATAGAGATAAGTGAAAAATAAAATGTAGATGTAAAAATAAGGTCTAAGGATATTTTAAAGTTTTTTTGAGACAGAGTGTTTAGGTTTAGTTTGGTTTGATCTGTCTGTCTGTCTGTCTAGTTTTTGTTTGTTTATTTTTTTAGACCTGGTCTCACCGTGTAGCACTGTCTGGCCTGAAATTCAGTAATTAGACCAGACAAACTGACCTCAAATTCACTTAGATCTGCCCACCTCTGTTTTAAAGTCTGAGAAAAATGTAAAGTTCTTCTTTGTCTTTGTGTAACTATTTCATTTTTGATTTGTAAAATAAATAAAATTTGACACCACAAAATTTCAGCTCTCAGCCTGCCATAAAATTATCCCTGAAGTACCAGAATGCATTAATATTACGCACCAGACACTTCCTTTCTCAGGTCCGCAGTCCATCAACAATGTTTAGGACACGTGTGAATGTGCTTTGGGACTGTTGGGTACTTAGAAAAGAAAACAAAACAGTGTTCCATTTTCAAAGAACAGCTGGCTGCGATTCCTGTGCCAATGCTCGCTTTACAACCCTTTCCCATTCTTAGCTGTAATTAATTTACTGGAAAGATTTTATGAGAGTTAACTGACAATGCAAACACTGTTCTCTGATTTTAAAAAAAGGAGTCTTGTTATTCCTCCTATCGCTATATATATTTAAAAAAAAAACTTTTTTAAAGAAGCTATCGGATATTGATCAAATTATGTTACGTGGCGACTGTAAAACTCAGCGATATAAACATTCTCCAGAAGCATCCTACAGCCTAAAAATGAATTCTGAAGAGTATCTGGCAAAATCAAAATGCCCATCCAGCAAGATGGCACCCCTGAAACTTGTTTTAAAGGAGTTGGAGCTGTGATGAGGAATTGGTGTGGCAACGGAGCATTTCCCGGCTCCTGTCTCAAGCCTGTCTTTCTGTTAGGCTTTTCATAACGTTATTGTGATGGGGGAAATGATCCTGGTTAATGATTTCTGTGCCTGTTGTTTTGCCCGAGTCCTCCAGAAAGCCCTTTCAAGATTGTTCTTTGGAATCCGGTTTTATGCATGCAGTCCAAGCAAAAGGCAGGGCGTCGCTAGTCAATCTGAATCAGTGTCCATTGTGGGCGCCCGGTAACCCTCTGTGAAGGGTGGTTTGTATAGAGAAAGAAGCTCTATATGCCCATTCTGATAATCTCTCTTTTCAGGAGGCTGAGGCCAGAGGCCAGCCTGGACTACACAGCAAGATCCTGTTAGGGAGAAATAAAAGAGTCCTGGGTGCTAATTCTAATTTTGACCCTGTCTCTTTGTTGCTTCGCGTCTCTTGGCAGTCCACTTAAACTAAATGAGCTATCAATTGCTCATCTGTATAATGAAATAATAACTTCCCTAACTGCCTGTGGGGAACAAACAGGACAATACAAGCCGCAAGTACTTTGCAAACTCTCACATCCTATGCAACTGTTAACCTAATGTTATTGTGGTAAAATAAAGTGTAAAAATTTGTTTTTACATCTGTAGGAGCAATGGCCAGTGAATACCACCAACACTGTAATTCAACCATCTCCAAGACTTCATCTTCCCAGACTAAAATCTCCACCCACTAAGCACTTCCACCTGATTCCTCCTCCCCTCAGCCCCAAAGAACCTCCATCCCACCACCTGTATCATCATTTGACCACTCCAGGTATTTCTGAAATGTCAAATCATATGGTATTTCCTTTTTGTCTGTTTCACGAGGCATAACAACTTCCTTGTTGAAGGATGTGTTAAGATTTTCTCGTTTATTTTTTATTTATTTTATTTAAAAATTTATTTAAAATTATTTTTAATTTGGGAGGACACCATATTGCCCAAGATGGCCTCAAATACCAGGACTTAGGCAATTCTCCTGTCTTGTCCTCTAGAATATCTAGGACTACAGGTGGATGCAAGGACTCTTAGCTCTAGCGTCATGTCTGCCCGCATACAATTAAATGTTTTCCTTTTTAAGTGTTGCTGTGGTTGTTTGGATTCTGTTCTAGCCTCTAAAGAAACACTCCACTCTGCCCTGAGTTCTGACAGAATTCCCACCACTGGACTTTCTCCTTTTTTGTCTCTTCTTTCTCAGGAGTGACCTCTCAACTCGCCTAGCCCCAATCTCTCTTCTCTCTTTCTCTTTCTTCTCCCTCTCTGTATATTTCTTTATAATAAGAAAGTCTTTCTAAATAGACCCTGCCTAAGTGTCCTGCCGTGTCGCCATTCGCCACTGCCCCTCACCATGGGACATGAGGTCTCTATTCATAGCCAGCTGCCACCTATATGGAGTAAATGAGTTTTCATCCTGTCATAACAGATCAAATCAGAACAGTAGTCATGGTGTCTCTTCACAGCAATAGAAACCCTAATACAGAAGCTGGTACCATGGACTGGGGTATTGCTGTGATAGGCTTGACCATGTGCTTGTTTGGAATAATGTAGACTTTGCGAGTTTGGGTTAGGAAAGCAGTGAAATACTGTAAGTGCTGCTTAATGCGCTATTTTAGGAAGACAGTGGTGTCTGGATCAAGGGGTTACCGAAAAGAATATTAGTGTGTAGCCTAGAGACTGATCTTGTGATATTTTTGGTGAAGAGTATGGCTGCTTTTTGCCCTTGTCTGAAGAGTCTGTCTGAGGCTAAAGTGAAGAGTTTTGGACTAATTCCATTAGCAGAAGAAATCTCAAAACAGCCTAGTATAGACTAGATTGTGTAGATATGAGCGTTGACTCCAATAAAGATTTATAATGAAAAGGAGCAAGCGGAGCAAATAAAAATACAAAACATACAGATTGAGAAAAGAGGCACCAGAAGTGGACTAGAGCTAAAGCCTGTGCTCAAGGAGATAAAGGAAACAGTAAAGGGAGTGGTGAACTCAGGGCAAGATTCCACCCAGCCAAGTTTCCAACTTGTGAAAAGGAACTTTAAAAAACAAAAAGCTTAGAGTTTAGTTTGGTTAGTGTGGTAGTGCATTCCTTTAATATCAGCACTCAGAAGGCAGAGGCAGGCAGATATCTGAGTTTGAAGCTAGTCTGGTCTACAGAGCATGTTCCAGAACAGCCAAGCTTAAGTAGTGAAGGAAACCATCAGAAACAGAAAGCTGCTGAAGATGTAATTGAACAAGGGGGCCGTGTTCCAGCTCCAGCAAGCAGCAGAATTTGGCAGCTTTGTCCATGTGGTTCTAGCTTTAGAGACAAAGAGCAACTAAGGAAAACCATGAGGCCAGGCATGTGTCAGGGTATCCCTGAATCGAGGCCCAGAGTAGCCATCGTGTGAAGCTGTGAAGGTGAAGCCTTGGAGACTCCAAACCGTGGAAGATGCTAGAATCGTGGGACACCTGCCAACAAGAGCTGCTAACAGGGAGTGAAACCAGCCTAAGAAAAAGAAGTGTGTTTCAGTCATAAAACTGAATGGAGTTGGAGATCTGAAGACTGTGTCAACATCAGGCATGGTGACACAGAGTTTAGTTTGCCCAGTCGGTTTTAGGGCTTGCTTTGGTCCAATATTTCCTCACTATGCCCCCTTCCCTATGTTTTAGAATGGTAATGTATATCCTGTGCTATATGTTGGCAATATGTGATATATTTTTAATTTTGATTTTACAGGGAATTGCAGTTAGGAGATCGCAGGAGTCTCAGAACAGACTTTGAACTTTTGGCTTTTAATTAAGTTTGAGACTATGATAGACTATGAAGTTGGACTGAATGTATTTTTGCATTACCATATGGCTACAAGCATTTGGGGGCCAGGGAGTGAAATGTGGTAGTTTGAAAGAAAATGGTCCCCAAAGGGAGTGGTACTATTAAGAGGTGTGGCCTTGGAGTAGATGTGGTATTGTTGGAGGAAGTGTATCTCTGTGGAGGCAGGCTTTGAGATCTCCTGTGGTCAAGCCACACCCAGTGAGATAGACCACTTTCTGTTGCCTGCAAGCCAAGATATAGGACACTCAGATGCTTCTACAGCACCATGTCTGCCTTCAGGCCACCATGTCGTACCATGATAATAAGGGACTAAACCCTCTGAAAATATAAGCCAGCCCAATTAAATGTTTTCCTTTATAAGAGTTGCCATGGTCATGGTGTCCCTCTTCACAGCAATAGAAACCCTAAGATAGCAGGGGAATGACTTTAAGTCTGAAAATTATTTCCCAGAAGCCCACATTTATGTGTCCATTCATCTGCCAATAGACATTTGAGTAGTTTTTACCTCTAAGTGACTGTAAATAATGTTGTGATGACTGATGGGGCAAAATGCTGCCTTCAACTCTTTTGGGTAATTCTATGTTGAGCATTTTGAGAAACTGCCATGCTGCTTTTCCACAGCAGCAGCACCAGGTTTCCAATTTCTTCCCACGTTTGCCAACCCTTGTTACTTACTATCTTTATTTTTTCTTTGCGAATAGCTCTCCTTACTGGTTTGGGCATATCTCATTGTGGTCTGATTCTCTTTTCTGTAGTGACCGGGGATATTGAGCTTTGTATCCACTCACTGGCCCTTTGTCTTCAGAATAACATCTATTTAGTCTTTTGTCCTTTTTAAAATCAGGTTGCTTTTTCCTGTGGCTGTGTCCTTTATAAATTCACCCTTTACCACATATATGATTTGCAAGGATTTTTCTCTCATTTCATAAGTTACCATTTTTTAAAAAAAAATTTATTTGTGGACCAGATCCTACTCAAAAAGGTATGTTCAAACCATTGCCTTGAATATTTAGGAACTGAGAATTCTTTAACAGACCTTATCTATCTAAAAACTATATCACAGTTTTAAACCCAATTGAAGGGCTGGAGAGGTGGCTCAGTTATTCTTGCTGCTCTAGCAAAGGACCAGAGCTCAATTCTCAGCATCCATATGAGGCAGTTTACACTGCTTTGTGACTTCAGTTCCAGTCAGTCAATTCTATGCTGTCCTCTGGTTTCTGCCAGCTCCCCACACCTACCATGTGCATATGCACACACACACACACACACACACACACACACACACACACACACACACACCACAAAGCTTGGGAAATCATCAGAGTTTTTCATTGGCAATTTTTTCTTCAAGTTTAACATTAATATTAAATTCAAACTAATGTTAAATATATTTTAAACTTCCTCAATTCACAGCTTGTCTCAGTAAGATATAGTCATGCAGTGCATTTAATGACAGATCATGCAGGCAAAGGTGGTCCCACAAGATCATATCACCTAGTGATGTCATAGCCATTTAAATTTGTGTAAATACACTCAAGGATGTTGACATAATGTTGAAATTGCCTAGCAACACATTTCTCAGAACTTACTCCCATCATTAAGCAATGCCTGACTATACTTAGTTTATTAGCAAACTGGAAAGTATATTTCTTGACTTACATAATAATTAGATAGATTAGCAGATCTGACAACAGAAAACTAAAGCTGTAGATGCCTGAGGGGAAATTATAATAATGCTTTTTGGAAATAATATTTCTTGATCATGCTTTATCATTCACAAAGGAAAACCAATAGGCTACGTTGTAGCAAAGAATAACTGCCCTCTCTAGAAGCCAACTGCTAAACTTTTTGGGGAGAAATAGGTTGAAAATGTATACGGAGTGCCTAGGAACCTTTCCCTCATTCTTCCGTTCCATGAATTGACAGGTTTGATTCTGAATCAGACACTGGAATCAGGAACGAGTGAGCCCAGTCTTGACTTCAAGAAGCTCTCACTCTGATGGGGGTGGGAGGATGATGAAGAAAAGAGGCGATTACAATACAATAAGGCAAAGAGCTAGCTAGCTCCAAGGAGTGCTTCTATTATGGGTAATTCAGAGCTAATTATTGTGAGGCATACCTCAGAACTACCAAGCCACTGGCTGACATGTAATGGCTTGTAAAAGTCATTACCAATATAAAACTTTACAAATGTGCATTGCTATCATGACATTTCAGAGGTAGAGTGCAGATGTGTCTATTTATGTGTATTTGTGTGTGTGTGTGTGTGTGTGAGAGAGAGAGAGAGACAGAGAGAGAGACAGAGAAAGACAGAGAGACAGAGAGACAGAGAAGAGAGAGACACACCAAGAGAAAGAGAACACAGACAGGGTTTTGTAACTTGCTTTCATTATAAAAGTAATATATTATTTCTTTTGGAAATACGCACACAGAACTACTGTTAGCAGCCTGCATCAGTCTCTTTCCTCTAAGATACCATTTAGACACATTCTAAATTTGAGATCCCGGATCTGTGTGAAGGAAGGGACAATGAGATCAAAGGAGTGAGTCCTAGGCAAACTAAATGGGGGATCCACAAGAAACCCGGACCTACATAATTAAAAAGGAATGATATTTGTTTCTACACCCCTGTCTTATGCTTCAAATTAATATCTACACATATGAACTGAGAGATAACTACTCCCAAAGACCTGGCCTGTAGAAGGTCCTGTTTATCTTCCAAAGCCATGCTTACTACCCTAGGAATGGGTTAAAGAATGCAATCCTTGCCTTCTCAGAGATTTATTCTGTGTTACCCGAGCAAAACTTTCCCTGAGAGAAGATAAATCTTTAGTTTCTGAAGCATTGGTCAATATGAATATAGTGGTCCCATGCGGGCTGAACAGACATGGAGAACGTGGCTTCCTCTTATTCATTGCCTTATATTTATTTTCTGTACTAAAATCCAAAGGGTCTTAAGAGATGAAAAATGTTAAGATACAACCTGTCCAACTGTCAGGTCACATTGTCTCAGGTATATTTAAGAATAGTATAATACACAGGAAGACATGTGGAGTACCCTGGGTTCATCTGTTATGGCTCCTGTTCTCTTACTAATTAAATGCATAATTTTAAATAAATCACGTCACCTCTCTGCACTGTCTTTTGTCTCTAATTACCCTATTGAATACCCAGCTATTTGGGAAGATCAAAAGAAATTTAAAAAGATAGAAGTGCTTCAAAAATGTAACACATTTGTATTATAAGGCATCATTAATATTTACGTTTATTATTTGTCTGCAATATACTTTTCCACTCAGGCAAGAAGAGTTCTTGCTCCAAACCTCATTCTTAAGAAAGACCTTCGTATCAAAATACACATGCACATAGATTTATTAAGTATCTATCAACATGTCCTTAGAAGATGTGGTATTAAGGCTGACAATGGTATTGACATTCCCTGGAGTGATTAAAATATTTTATATAATACATTCTGGATCACCTTTATTAAATATATACCAAATATGACTTCAACATCAGTCACGACTGACATGGGCCATGCCATTTAAAATGTCACTTGAGTTGTTAGACTTAATTTGAACAAGATAATCCTGAAATAAAAGGAATTGTGGTCTGTAGAAGATGCTTGGGGGTTTTTTGCTTTACTTTTCTTCGGTTTTGGTTTTTCAAGACAGGGTTTCTCTGTGTAACCCTGGCTATCTTGGAACTCACTCGGAAGACCACACTGGCCTCGAATTCAGAGATCTGCCTACCTCTGTCTCCCAGGTGCTGGGTGGGATTAAATGCATGCATCACCATTGCCCAACCAAAATTCTTTTTTAATACTTATTTTAATTTTAAATTTTTTATTATTTTTAAATTATATGTATGTGCACATGAGTGCAGGTGCCCCTGTTGCTGGAGTCTAGAAGCAATGGATTCTCCTGGATCTGGAGTTACAGACTATTTTAAGCTACCTGATTGGGAACCAAACTTGGGTCCTCTGGAAGAGTAGTCTGCATGCCTAACCACTGAGCCATCCCTCCCGCCCCTAGAAAATACTTCCATGTTGTGTCAACCACAGTTACTAGTTATGGTCTTTTGCTTGTTTTGCTAATACTAGAAAAGACTTGTAAAAGGCTAGAGCAACCCATGCTCATACTGACAGCACCTGCAAGGCTAAAGCCGAGTTCCAAGCCAGCCTGGGCTCAGAGGGAAGCCCTTTCTCAAAAACAAAACAAAGTAACAACAAATCATATAAAAGACACTGATAAGTTTGACTAGCTTACTTCTTGAATAATTTGGAGTATGTCTGAGATTTTAAACGATGTTTTTCTTGTACAAAAATACAAATGTGGAATATGCAACAAAAATGAGATTCTAGTGAAAGAAAATTGAAATGAGGAGACAAAAGTATGATTAAAAAGAAGCTCATATGCAAATCTGTATCTATTTTTAAATATGCCTATTTTCTGTACATTCTAGACAGCAGTCTGGTCTTCTTCAAATAAGAGATTTGAATGAACTGAACCATATATTGTTCTTTTTGTTTTTCATTTGATATACTATTACCAAAAAAATTGAAACAAAAAATTCAGCACTTCAAAAATATCAATGAAAGTGTTAAAATTCATATTATAAATATTCAAAATATTATTGTGATAATTATCATTATTTTATCTTTTTTAATGTATAAGCATTACATGTAAAATTTATGGCTCATTTTCAAGTGTAAGTATTGATTTAGAAATTGAATTGACATTGCCAGGAGCTGCTGCCTCAGCAGAATAAAATTGCTCCAATTTCACTGAAATTAACTTAAAATTAACATCTAATATTAAAGAATTATTGTTTGACATGAAGATACCATTAAGGTAGAGATCATGCTTGTACAACATATATATTAAAGTACTCATGAACAGAATTATATGATATCTAGAATTTACTTAAAATAGTTGGATAGAATTGGGGAATATAAAAAGATTGATCAACATTTTGCTGGTATTGAGGTTAAATGAAGGGTACATGGAAGAACTTTCAAAATATATAAAAGTGTGTGTGTGGTGTGTATATGTGTGTATGTGTGTGGTTTATGTGGTGTGTGCTTTTGTACATGTGTGTGGTGTGTGGGTGTATAGTGTGTGAGGGTGTGGTCTGGTATGTGGTATATTTGTGTGGTGTGTGTGCATGTGGTATGTGTGTGTGTTGTGTGTGTTGTGTGTGGTGTGTATGTGTGGTGTGTGTGTGTATGTGGTGTGTGTGGTGTGTGTATGTGGTGTGTATATATGGTGTGTGTGGTATATGTGGTGTGTGTGGTGTGTATGTGTGGTGTGTGTGTGGTATGTGGTGTGTGTGTGATGTGTGTGTGTATGTGGGGTGTGTATGTGTGGTGTGTATGTGTGGAGTGTGTATGTGGGGTGTGTGTGTTTGTTGTGTGTGTGTTGTGTGTGTGTGTGGTGTGTGTGTGGTGTGTGGTGGGTGGTGTGTGTGTATGTGGGGTGTGTATGTGTGGTGTATGGTGTGTGTATGTGGTGTGTGGTGTGTGTGTGGTATGTGTGTATATTTGGGGTGTGTATGTATGGAGTGTGTGTGGTGTATGGTATGTATGTATGTGGTGTGTGTTTGGTATGTGGTGTGTGGTATGTGTGTATGTGGTGTGTGT
>PVIH01001120.1:0-260322 GCA_004025045.1 Sigmodon hispidus | reverse complement strand
TGAACAGCTTGGGATCGGAAACACCCTGGACTGACCCTTTGGATCCCACGCCACCTAGAGGAACACCTGACTCACTCTTGAGGGAGAGGGGAAAGAACTGGATTTGACCAGAGGTGGAGACTGACCTAAGCATTAATGGGTCAGTGGGACCATAGGACTGTATGCTCCCTGCCCAGGGAGGGGATGGGGAGTTGCAGAGGAAAAAAAAAAAAAAAAAAAAAAAAAAAGAAAATTTTGTATGTTACAAAGACTATATTACAAAATAGTTTTGGTTTGGTTTTGTTAAAAGCATAGCAAAAATTAATATTTATTGAGATATGATCTACTTATCAATAATTTTACCCTGTTAAAGGATTCACTAGCTTTGGTACATTCTCAGAGTTTGAAAATCACTGCCACTATTTCCAAAATATTTCATCACCCTAAAATAAAACAAAACCTTGACCCATTTTCAGTCCCTCTCTATCCCCCACCTTCACCATTTGGCAACAATAATTTTTTTTTCTGTCTGTATGGACATTGCCAACTAAACATTTCCTATAAATGGAATCATACAAAACAGGCTTTTTCATGTCCAATTTCTTTTACCAAATATGTTTCTTTGAAATTAAAAATATCTGTCTTCCTGTTCTTTATATTTCTATTTAAAATGTTTTTAAAAGCTCAGTAGAACATAAACAATGGTCTTATAATCTTAAGACAGAACAAACATTTAATACAAAGTTTATTTGTAACAATAATAAATGGAAACATGTATTCCCAACAATCTCCCAAAATTCTAATTATTTGACAGACTTCCTATGCTTAAATGTTTTCTTATATTTTTACATTGTATTTGTTTTGATTTGTTTTGTTTTGTCTGAGATATGGTTTCAGTGGGACTTTCTTTGTGGACCAGACTGGCCTTGAACACAGAGAGGTTCATCTGCCTCTGCCTTCTAAGTGCTGATATTAAAGGCATGTACTACCACATCCAGCAAGTTTTTACATTTTTTGTTTGTTTTCAAGACAGGGTTTCTTTGTGTAGCCTGGCTGTCCTTGAACTTGCTTTGTAGACCAGGGTGGCCCTGAACTAGAGATCAGCCTGCCTCTGCCTCTCATGTGCTGGATTACAGGTATGTGTCACTATACCAGGCTAAATTTTTACATTATTAATGTTATCTTTAAAATGAAGTTTTTGAAGGCTAGCTTAGTTAATCAAGGTACCATATATCCATGTAACTAACAATTAAAAATTATGCCATACTATTAAAAGTATGACTGACAAGTACCTGGACTCTGTGGGGGGGTGGGGGGCTGGGTGTGTGTTTTAATGTGAGTTCTGGGAATCAATTTACACACACACATACACACACACATACATATATACATAAGCTACATATGTATATTTATTTATTAAACAAAGAAAGACAATACAGTTGATACATACTTTCTCCCAGTACCCCAGCCGTAGTGGACCAGGCCCTAAAGTATGCCCTTACTAGTTTAGTAACCACCTCCAAGAATAAAGTAACACTCATTACCCTTCCCTCCACATGCTCTGTGTCTGGCTGCTCAACTTCAAAGTTGAATATTCCTCCTACTAGCTTGGACTCCCTGGACATGATACCTACCAGTTCTCACCCAAGTTTAGTCTATAAAAACAGTGATACTAGCCCCAAATATTTGTTGTAAGGACAAAATGAGCTATTACACATATATTGCTAAGAGCTGTATCAAAATAAGTACTCGAGGAACACTAGCCATTATTAGTCTTCCTATTGCACACCTTAAAACTTTCTACTGATAGGCTACTAAATTAATAATGGCTTTTTCCACCTTCAATTCAGAGGCAAGCTGGTGTCACACATCAACTATTTCCGATGAGATATCGTGCTTACTGAATAAGGGAAATTTTCCCGTTTGTTCTGAATCCAACCAAGCTCCGTTAGTGCCTAATGTGCACTAAAGAGCAGGAGCTCTAAGCAAACTGACTCAACAATAGAAAGGATAAGGATAGATTTTCTTCCAGTGAATCATTAAGCCCAACATACAACCCTGCATGTGCTTTGCAGGGGGAAAATGTTGCCCGAGAGAATAGTTCAATAGATAAATTGCTTGGCGTACAATCCTGAGGAACTGAGTTCAAATGTCCAGATCTCACATAAGAGCCAGATGCTATAATATGTGTCTTTAATCCCAGTGTTCCTATAGCTAAGGAACACAGACAAGAGAATGCTCACAGGCCAGATAAGGAGGCATACACAGCATTAAACAACAAAGAAAAGGGATGCTGCCTCACAGGAGGTGGAATATGAGAATCATCACCTAAGGTCATACACTGAGTCTTCAGATGTATGCTGTGGCATCTGCATATGTGTATGTGGGAACACAGGCATACATCTCACACATGAATATGCATACACAATTTTCCAAAGATCTGTTAAATGAATCAACTCCTGTTCAGAAGTACTGTTACTCTAGGATCATGACAAATCATTCCTTAGAGTAAACAACCAATTCCAGTACACACATAAAAGATCCTGTTTTATTTCTTTAACAAAACAGTCATTTGAGTATTAAAAGAGAACAACTAATTGTGCCTGTGACTCACAACAATTTATCTTCACTCTCACCTGTGCATAATACCTCTCGAAAGCTAAAGACAACAGTGTCAGTTCATTTGGCTAGCCATTCTTTCTTTCATAGTGTTTGAATTCCATCTTACTATGTGCCAAGCATTGTTCTAGATGCTCAAACTCTGTACCTATATTGTTTGTATTAGGGGGAAGAAAAAGAAGACACTATTAAAAACTATACTGAGGGCCAGAAGGTGCTGAGACCCAGGGCAACACTGAGATTTGCTATTTGATAGGCCTCTTTGTTAAAAGTGACATTTGAACAGGCAAAAGAGCATATGTGTTCTGCAAATATTCAGCAGGGTGAAGGGCCTGCACACCAAAATGGTTAAGTCTATTTAATCTCTATCAGTATTTATTAATTGAGATTGACACTAACAAGAAATATAGTTTGATCATAAAACCCATCAGAGAATCCTTTCCCATTTCAATGTGGTAAAATATTCCTCACTATACTGCTACTTCTAACTGACAATTATCTCAAAAGATATCTCTTCCATGATGGTTTCCTCCTCATTTCCAGTTTTTTATTCCATTATATTGTCAAGACAACATAATCTCCTCTTCAAAATCCTTACCTACCAAAGCCAGCTGTGGTGATGTATATCTGTAACCCCATACACCAAGGCTGAGATAAGTTAAGAAGTTTACAGATGATGGCACTGACTATATAACATGACCTTATCATGAAGATTTCCCTTAGCTAGCCAAATCCAAACCAAGCAATTTGCTCTGTCAGGGTAACTACTAGATAACTGCGTATGAACCTTTGTATTATCAGCACCTAGTAGACTATGTGGTGCCTGGCAGGTGTTCAGGTTGGGGCTGGAGAGATGGCTCAGAGATTAGGAGCACTAGCTGTTCTTCCAGAAGACCCGGGTTCAATTCCCAGCACCCATATGGCAGCTCACAACTGTCTGAAACCTTCATACCAATGCACATAAATAAAGCCATACCAATGCACATAAATAAAGCCAAATAATTTTTTTAAAAAAGAGAGAGATCTTTTAAAAACAACAGACATTAAAAGGCGCCCACATGAGTTGAATCAAGGAGGTTAAGGGGCCAGAAGACTAGCGAATAGGGAGGTTGTTCAAGGATTCCTTCAAAAATAAGCTGAAATGTGTCTATGTAAATATTATAGATGCAACACTGTCCATAAACAGAGTGTGGATGATAAATATTTTGGTCTTTCCAGTTCTACAATACCCGACACTTGCCCCTCCCTCCCCGCCCCAAATCAGGGAGCTCTCATTTGGGGTACAGGTATGATGGGAAGGTTCTCACCTTCCCATTCGTGGGTGGCTCCTGGATGTAGATGTTACTCATCTTGGTCAGTGCTCAGGACTCCGCTCCTTAGTGTGGTCGTGAGCGAATGGCAGGTCTCTGAAGGTGTCCACCTGTTAGCAGACAATTCTTTAACTTGGGTACTTCTTTAATTTCGGGAAAACTTCACTCGGTCAGAGTCGGGCAAAACAGCCACATACCAAACACTAGTCCCCAAACTAGCCCTGCATGGACGCCGCCATGTTGCTCCCGGACCCGAGCACCGCTAACTTCGGAAGGGGGAAGAACTCTGTCCTCCGGGTAACTAAAAAAGATAAGACCTCTGCAACTTTAGAGAGGTTGACTTGTTTTCTGTAATAGTTAAAGGATAAGTCCGTAAATCCTAGGACTGCGTCCACATCAGGTGTTCGCAGACGGCACTCACCTCTCGAAGCTGTGCAGAATGGTTCCGACCAGTGTGCTCCGCGGTAGGACTCCCTTGGAAACTGCATCCGCAGCGCCTTAGTTCCGCGAAAGCTGGACGCGCATCCAGCCTTCCCCTGCCGGTTGGTGTCATTGGCCGGGCCGGGTGGGAGACATTGATAGTGCGTTGTCCTTGCAACGGACCTGAACCTAAAGCGATCTCAAAAGTCCAGGACTCCACTCACCTGCGTCATGGCAGTCCCAGGTGAAGATCAACCGCAGGGCCCTCTCCAGAGGAATGGGGCGAGCAGCAGAGTTCAGGGAGCGGGGCGGCGGGGACTCCTCAGGAATTCAGGTGAAGGCCTGAAAATAGATGAAAAAGTTCACACACAGGTCCAGAAGGAGAAATCATCTCCATCGCTCCTAGGCAAGCCGGAATTGCACAGGATTATTAGGAAAGGTGTATTGTAGGAGAGAGAGAGGACTCGGGAGCAATGAACTGTAAGCCTAAAAGGACAAGTTACCCAGAGGACTGGCAGGAACTTTCAGAGGGCTTCAAAATAAAACTCGAAATGTGACATCTGGCAAACTCAGGTAGCCATTGTACTGAAAGACACCAAGTCCAGAAAGCTCACCTGGGGTTTGTTAAGCTCCTCCTGACTGTAGTCAGTGTGGCCTATAGGCTGATTGTTGTACCATTCTGGGCCTCAGTTTCCCTTTCTGTAAAAGAAAGAGCGTTGTTGAATTATTTATAAAATTCGTTCTAGGTTTCAATTTTGTGTTCAGAGGTTTCTAACTTAGAAATGGTAAACTGTGCTGCGGGGATGTTTTTGTCTGCTACTCCACTTTACTGGCAAGTTTAGGAGCTACAACTTCCCCAAGCCGCTTTTGTCAAGTTGTGTCTCTGCAGAACTCTATTGGCAGGTTTTTAATAATAATAATAATAATAATAATAATAATAATAATGTCACATTTTCTATCCTTGTATATCCTTATTCAAGGTCCCTTCCCCCTCCCACCACATCAGGTCATTCTCTCTTCTCCACATCTCCCCATCCCCCCCATGGGCAGGTGTTCCCAAGGTTCCATGGTCCCAGTATTGCTTAGTTCAGCCTCCACTCCTGGCAAATCCAGTTTTCTCCCTCCAACATCAAGACTGAGTCAGGTGTTCCTCTAGGGGGAGTGGGATCCAAGGAGTCAGTCCAAGGTGTTTCGGATCCCAAGCAGTTTCAGTGGTTGTGTTTTGCAGCTTGGGCATACTTTGCTTGTTTTGTTTTGTTTTGTTTAGAGACCACTAGACAGGTGTTTTTTAAGAGATATGCCCGCCTCAAATCTTGGAGATTCATAATGCACAGTACTGTAAGAAAGACCTTGACTTTGCTTAAAACTGCCCTTCCCACTACTGTTTGGTCTCTATCTTTGTTCTATGGCAGCCTTTTCTGAACCTTCTAGAGATAACTGGGTGTGGGTGTGGGTGTGGGGGGGCACTTTCCTAACTTCTGCAGTTTGTAAAGAAGCACATCTGGAGCTGTGAGAAGAGAGGTGACTGTATGCTCTTCATTGTGTTGTAGTGAGCATGACAGACACCCTTGTTCTCTTAGAACTCAGCAGGGTCAAGGGTAGGTGCTTACAGAAAGTGGAACTAATGACATGGTGAGCAAAATAGGAAGGACGCCCAGCAGCTTACAGAGAATACAAAAGGATGTTCTAGGTGAGACTTAAAGAAATGTGAGAGAGAGGGAAGCCTGCAGGGAGAGGGACTGGATTTGGAAAGAAAGAAGAAGTAAGAAGAGCCAGGATGCCTGCCATGGCCAACTTTCAGTATGCTTCCTGAGAAAAAAACAGAAATTAAAGAGATAACCACAGAATTGAGCATTTACTATGTAACCCATACATCTGCTACTATGTCAAACATTGTAATTTTCTTCCATTAATAACCACTGCTTGGAGAGACAGCTGTTAACATTCCCACTTCACAGACTGAGGAGCATAGAAATCAGGAAACTCTTACAAGAGCTAATGGCAGGTTATTCTAGCTCTTCCTCACTGTGTGTGAATACATTTCCCAACCTATCCATGGCACAATAGGATGTCCTGTAATTGAAGGACATTAAGCAAGAACAAAGTGTTTGGATGTTGATAGACATTGGGAAACTGCTTAAGGGTTTTAGGAAAAGTTACATTTTTGGATGAAGTAACCTACAGGAGAGTTAGTTCATTAAGGGCACAGCTGATGACTAGAGGTGATTCTGGTGAGTTATGACACCTGCTGAGGCTGAGGTCTAGAGAGAAGGGACTAAGTTGGAGGAGGCATGGTTTTGGTAGTAGATTCTATAGGAATTGATGATTGCTTTGATGTAGGTGAAAAATGAGATTTACATGGTTCTTGATGTTAGATGATTGAGGGGACTTCATAACTGGGAAGACACCTCCCAAGAGCAGAGTTTAGGGGAATGAGGACAGGTCAGTTTGGAGCTTGTGTTGAGGTTGGTCAGACACAAAACAGAAATAGCTAATAGAAAACAAAGGAGTAAGTAGATCTGAGGCAAGAAGTTAGGATCAAACCAACACATATTGTAGGAATGAAGGGGTAAAGCGTGAGACTACATGGACACAGTGTGCAAAGTGTGAAGGGAAGTTCTGATGGGAGCCTAGGGGATTAATAACAGCATTTAAGGGGATATCAGGGAGAGACAGACGAACCTGAAGAGTAGCTTGCCTAGGCATTTCAAGAGGCTCTGGCAGCCTCTCTATCACACATCTGCACCCAGCATTGTCCTGCTGTCACTGTTTATTATTTGAGCAAGCTTTCTGAGCACTGGTGTGGTATGAGCACCCCAGGAGACACACTGTAAAACTTTAGGAATGAAAATGTGCTACTTAAGAAAAGGGACAAAAGCAACTTTTCTTCTAGCTTTGTTTGAGATGCTCTTAAACTTGAGACCAGTGTTAAAAATATGTTAACTTTTCAATTCAAAATAATGCTTCAAAGCATAATAATAAATTGTGTCATTAGACTAGATAGAGCGACTTACATAAACTGCTTAAACCCACCAAAAATCAAGATAATAGGCACGGGCGCACAATGCAACTGCTTTAGAAAATACAGACACAGAGGTGTTAAGATAATTTCTTGGATGATCGATCCAGACACTGCATGGAAGGAAAATAGGGCTTCATTAAGGTGATCATCAAGGGGGACAAGTATTGTGTTATTCTCCTTTATTTTAGGTGTGATGGATTCAGCTTGGGGTGATTCTGTTCCTGGTTATTATAAGATATAACTATAGAGTAATGGGGCTGCTTTTCACAAACCACCAGCCTTGTCTGTTTCAATGGTCACGTGCTTTCACTGCTGTTCCTCGGCATTGTATGCTAGCTTAAACCATTATGTAGGTAACAATGAGATACTGAAGACCTTAGAAAAATCTTAGACACTTAGTTCTTTGACAAATAGCATTGAATGTAGGATTCAGCGAAGTTGACTTTCTTTGGAGCGTTTCTTTGCTCATTCACAGTTGTTCAGATTAGCTCAGTTGTTGAAGTTGCGTCGGTTCATTGAGAGTCGATCAGGCACAAGTGGTAGTGTGTGTCACTGATATGGGTGGCACAAAAGCTGCCCCTTTTATGTCTCTCAGGGAAGTCTATCCCCAGGGTAGAGGATGACAGTGCTATGTTCACTCTCACATCCCTTGAGCATATTGCTGAAGCACCTATGTAATAATAAAAATGTGAAATCACACTACCGTCTATCTCCTTCATTCCTCAGCCATAGTGTAGGTAACTTCTCTCCAACATGGCATTAATGTTCATAAAAAATCATGTCTGATTCTATCATTCCTGGGAGGCAGACAGTTACCTGTGGAATTTGTCATTTTTTTTAAAAAGCCACTTAACTTGATGACTTTTCTAACTTTAGTTCAGAGTTCTACACCCATTTACAGGATTTATTGCTCATTTATGACAAATACAATCCAGTGCTGGCAGTCTTGATTGTTTCAGTAGACAACAGATTAAACATACAGCCCATGACAATAACTTGATATATACCCAGGACTTCTGGATATCTGGACTCAGAGTTAAGATCTCACTGATTTGAGCGAGTGGAGAAGGAAATTAGGGTGAGGAAAGACACAGGCTTGTTGTTCTTACCTTAGTTGAAGGAGACTTTGGTGATGTCTCTAACCTATCCAAGTGTAGCTCAGATCTGCCTGAAACTCATAAGACAAAAGGCTGGCCTCGAACTAAAGGCAGCCCTCCCTCTGTGGTCTCTGGGATTTCGGGCAAGTATCACCACTAGCCTAGCTTCTCCTTCATAGATTGTTTAGTGAAGCAAATAGAAGGGCGAGTTTAATGCATTTACTTAAGTTAGCTTTTTCCTATCAGTAGTTTCAGGGATCTGACTGGATTACTTTCATTCCTGTCTTAGAGATCGGTGATCAAAGAGACATAAACAATAGGACATCTGCTCTTTCAAAGAATTTTCATCAAGAAATTCATTTAGCCTACTGTTTATATTCATGAGAAGTTTCTAATTTCTGGTTTTTTTTATATTTTAGTCTCATTATTCCATGTGTGATCCCAAAGGAGAATATCTCTATAACTATGAATATAAACCAGTGGAAAGGTTTAAACATTTGTTTTATTTTTGCATTCAGCTTTCACAGGACAGGATTATATGTTATACAGACATTAGCACTCCTATATTAGATATCTCTGCTATTTGAAGATTTTACAAAAAGCACACAGAGAGACAATAAATTGGTATTCTATTGAAAGAGCCTCATAGTAGGTTAACTTAAATGATAGTAAGATGACCAAATGGAAAATTTGTTACAAAATCAAAAGAAATCCAACCCACTGTTACTGAATCAAATGAAATTAAAAGTGAAAAGATGATTTCTTGTAGTAAGAGGTGATGCAGTTGCTAAGTGATGCAGAGAAAGCTTAATCGCTTTAACTGCTTACTTTTGACATTAAATGATTTTGTCTTCAAAGTACAAGGTGGATAACAAAAATAGAAGCTAAATTCTACTCATTACTGTTACAGTACATGAAAGCTCAGTAAAAAAACAAAAAAAAAAAAAAAACACTTAGATGCTGCTCTATGAACCAGGTGGGAAGGTTTTTGTTGTAGATATAGGGGGAGAATAGGTAGAGGCATCTAGGGAGTCTGACATGGCTACCTTCTGGAGCACAGAGAGGAGCAGACTGACAGCTGCCAGATATCTGGGACCAGAGAAGAGAGCAAAAATGGTTGGAGAGTCCTGTGTGATAAAGAGTGGTTATCAACCTTCCTGACACTGCAGCCTAGAATACAGTTCCTTGTGTTGTGCTGACCCCAACTACAAAATTATTTTCATTGCTGCATCATATATGTGTGTGTGTGTGTATACATGCAATATGACAAATAAGTCTGTAGCTTTCTTTCCTCTTACTGTATGTGTTAGAGACTGCTGAATTCTTTAAACACTGACCTTCATACCATAACTTATGTAGTAGTCTTATATTTAAACTCTTTCTTAGAGTTACAAACAATGTTGTGTGATTAATTTTATACATAGTTGGCTTGCACTTGTGAAAGTGAACTGTATGAGTCCCCAGGTATGGGATATTTGGATTAAGGCCTTATGGTAGACTCCATACAGTGCTAACTTACACCCTACTGACCTTTCCAGAACATGCTCCCCCACTGACTCTTCTAGAGCATGCTCTCTACTAACCCTTCCAGAGCATGCTTCCTCACTGATCCTCCCAGAGCATGCTCCCCCACTGGCCCTTCCAGAATATGACCTTCTCAAAGCTCTTTTCAAGTTTTTCTACCTGAGCTTCTTTGAGAAGTGAAAATGGAATCCTGGTACCATTTTAAATGGGCATTTCACATACCAAGAAAAGTGAGCCCCTCCTACATGTTTTAGTCATTCCCGTTTCTTTCTTATATACTTTCTGGTCCACTGTTTGTCCTCTTCCCCATTTTCCCCCCAGTGGCCATTGGTCTTTTCCTCAGGATGTGCTGATGTTCCACAGTGGGGAGTTTGTTCCTCCTGCACGTTACAGATTCTGTTTTGCAAACTTTCAAGTGTGTTCTGTGTTTGCTCCTGGAGGTTTTCACCACTGCAGTGCAGCCTTCTATGTCCCACTCCCAACACACACACATAACCTGGTTCTATCATGCACCTTTAGATTGTAAGCCCTGAGGACCAAGGAGAGCTTGAAGGGAGCAGGAGACATCACTCCTAAGTCAATTTGGTGAGTAAATCAAGGATATGAAGGAGCTGCAAGTTAATGGAGAGTGGATCTCTGCTCTGGGAAGGGGCCTCACCAGTACCAGCCAGAGTTCTTGTCTGAACAACAGATGACTAAAGATGAAGCTGAAAAGGAAAGGTGTCGAGGATTGAATCTAAGAAAATCCTTACTGCAATGCTCAGAAACCAGGAAAAGCAAAGCACACCAAACCGAGCATCTGCCCCTGCCATCAGTGCTTTAGAAAATGGACTTTTCCCCCAAAATAGGTCAAACTGCCTTCAAATCACTATGTAGCCCAGAACTCAGCAGCCTCCTCCCTCAGTCTCCAGATGTTGAGATTACAGTACCTAGCTAAAGTCTAGAGTTTGATAACAGGGTGAACTATGATTATGTCACCTTTCCAGGTTTGTAGTATCATTTGCCTAGGCTTCCAAGGTTCAAGTAGAAGCTTTCCATTGGCCCAGCAGTCTTGCAAATGATCACAAATGAAGCTGGGATTTTAATTTAGACAAAGGTTTATGAGGAAGTAGCTTGTAGGGAAGTCTGGTTATTTGTTTGTCATAAAAAGTTTTGTCTTTGTTAAAAAAAGACAGCCTGATAAAAGTTTCACATTCTGTTTATTTTTAGAAATATGAAGCACTTGAAGAATGAGTTTGCATCTGTGTCTCTTGCTAAAAACGAGTTCAGTCCTAGCACAGGCAGAGGTGAGATAATTTCACATCTGCCTGTGACTGTTAGTCTGCAGCAGTTGTAGTAACAATAGTGCAAGATGCAGTTTGTTCAACATCTGTGGTTTCTATGGAAACAAACTTAATGCTGACCCATATTCTCTGAGCTTTTTCACCAACATGCAATTATTTTTATAATGCAGAAGCCTTACATTATATTAACCCAGTCTTATTCCACCATGGATCCTGCTGTGGCACGTGGGTTCTTATAGAGACATAGAGTAAAAAATAGATAAAGTAGAGACA
This sequence comes from Sigmodon hispidus, assembly GCA_004025045.1. NCBI lineage: Eukaryota > Metazoa > Chordata > Mammalia > Rodentia > Cricetidae > Sigmodon > Sigmodon hispidus. Next base: position 248,795 of record PVIH01001120.1, on the reverse strand, counting down.
TAGAGTCTAGAAGGAAAGAGATCGGTACACACTGCTCAGAAACTTCAGCAGTGACACCTTTTCTGATTTAAACATGTAAATACTGTAAAAATAGTGACACTCTTTAGAGTTTGAGGTAGGCTTCAGAAGGAACACAACTAATGAGTTCTTAGAAAGGTGTAGGAGGAGAGTGTGATAGGTAATGTCAGAAAGATTCTAGCTCCAGACGTGATGGAGCTGTCGCTCAGAGCCTAGCTAGGAGTTGTTACTGCAGTGTTGTGTGTTGGGGGGGGCACAGATGTTAGCAGCGGATGCAGCATGCACCTGATCCCATCACCTGGAAACAAGGGGCATTCTACTTGGACGTTCTCTAAGGATGTCCATGGCTTATTATTTAAATAGTCGTTGTAGGACTGTGTTTACAAGGGCAACTCATTTAATATATTTTTCCCTTCAAATTAAGAGTAGTGGAAATAACTAGTATTTCAACTTTGTCATGTTAAATGGTTTAAGAATTATTTTCATTTACAATTATTGATGTGTTCTATCTGTGCTCTACATTTTACAGTAGCCTCCTCACATTGGGATGATAACTCCATTTGAAGTATTTAGAAAGTAGATAGCCTTCCTCAGAGAAATGGAATAATGTTCCACTGGGCTTCATGTTGCTTCACAGAAGCCACTGTCAGATGTTAGAGATCATTTTGGCACTCAGTGGAATATTCAGCCATAAAAAATAATACAATTCTAGTGCATGCTATAATAAAGATGATTCTTGAAAACATGGTATCATGCTTTTACAAAGGACAAATATTGTCTGGTTTCTCCAGAAAGGCAAATAGTTAGAAAATAGACAAGAGTAGTCAAGACTGGGGAAACATGAAGGTGTGTGCTGGGTGTAGTTACTCTTCTTAATGATAAAAATCATTTGGAAAGCGCAGTAGCTGACAACTGGACATCATTGTGCCTGGTCTCCATGCTGCCCAAGTGTACATTTGAGGGGATTAAAGTCCTCTCTATGGTGTGTATTTTATCACAATATTAAGAATCAGTTGTCTTTCATTCCTAGTGTTTATATCTTCAGCACTATCTGCATGTACTGACTCCACAGAAATACTGTGAATATTTGTAAACTTTTATCAGAATTGAACATGTGAGTACTTTGTTTTCACTTCTCAAGGTTCAAGGGCTGAATTAAGTTATTTTTTTATGATACTTAACAATTACTGTGAATTTTATGGAATTTCACCATTTTCTTTGATAAAGGTAGAATTGTTTTTTCTACTAAAAGACAAAATGTTTGTTACACTTATATGGTAAATTAGTTACATTTCAACAATAAGCCATAGTAACCTTGAATTTCTTCCCCAGTGATGTGGGATTCATAAAATGTTTAAGCCCTCAACTAAAATGCTGTGTTCCTACTGAATTAGAAAAATATATGTTCTTGAGATTTTGAGTATACGCACTTTCAGTAAACTGGCTGTTTAATAATTGAGTAGTGTTGCTAACATTAGAGGGGTTTTTAATTTTCAAGAAATTTTAGAACAAAGGGTTTTTTAAGGGTTTTATCATATGATAAAGTCTTTATTTTTACTTCCCTAAATATTCTCCAATTTTATTTCAGGTTGTAACAAGGACACTGTTCGAGCAGGGTGCAAAAAATGTGGCTACCGTAAGTGTGCTGGAAAGCAATATTCTGTCTACTGTATTTGCTGGGGCCATTGTTTCAGGGGGCAGGATGGCTTGGCTCCTGACTTCAGCTCTCTAGGTGGCTCCTGAGCCCCTCCCAGGGATTGTAGTTGACCCAGTATATGATAACTAGCAAAACTACCATGGAATATGAGGGTTGATAGAAGATTTATAGTTTGGAGAAAATAGAATGAAGATGATTTAAAATATAGTAAAAGACCATATCTATATCTATATCTATATAAACTTCTGGTGGTTCTGGCGACCAGTGATTGAGAGAAAATGCCTCAGCACTTACTAGATGTGCTACAGTGGGCTGTGCTGATGTATTGTCTATTTAATAAAAATAGTCAGGAATATCAGAGGACAGAGTCACCCATGGCCAATTCCCACCCAGCCAACTCCTCAAGCTGAACTGGGTAGCTCCTCTCTCCACAAGCCCTCAGACTGACTAGGCCCACAAGCAAAAGAGCCAACTTCTGCCTTCTCCTGCCTTATATTTCTTTCCCTGCCCAGCTATTTTGCCTCCTAGTTCATGCAGTGCTAGGATTAAAGGTGTGTGCTACCACTGCCTAGCTGTTAGGCCTTGAACTCACAGAGATCCAGAGGACCTCTGCTTCTGGAGTGATGGGATGAAAGGCATGGGCCACCCACCACTTCCTGACCTTCATGGCTTGGCTGTGGGTAACTGTCCTCTGATATTCCAGACTTGTTTTTATTAAATATACAATATTTCACCCCAGTGGGCATGTGACTTAACTATTCTGTATTTTGATTTTCTGTCTGCAAAATGAAGTAGTATTAAATGAGCTTGTATAAGTACTAACCTTATGTCATTGGCTGTCCATAACCGGTCCTCAGTATCTTTGGGCTGTGATTGTTACATATCAGAAAACTGAGGCTCTTCCGTTACAAGATGGGAAAATGGAATTTGAATTCTAGTTATCAGATTCCATGCTATGCCATTCTTTTTCTGTTTTCTTACTTCCCATAGTGGCAAAATGCATAAATGTAAAATTTTAACCATTTTGCAGTAAATCATTCTGAGTATTAATTACCTTCATAGTCCTTGACAGCCAACTCTACTTCTACTCCAAATCATTTTGGTAACCTTGAATAGAAACTCTAGCCATGAAGTGGAAACTCTGTGTACCCTCCTTTCCTTAGCTCTTGGTAATTTCTGCTACTCTACATACTTCTTATTGGAGGAACCATACACAGTTTGGCCTCTGTATCTGACTTAGCACAATGTTTCAAAGTTACTCCTTGTTGTACTGTGTGCACATTGACATTATTGCTTATGATAGAGTGGTATTGCATTACATCGATATAATATACTTTCTTTATCCACTCCCCTGTGGATAGTTAATTGGTTTGTTTTTACCTTTTAGCATTACAAATGATGCTACAATGATCATTGACGGGTCCCTGATTTTCATTCCTCTAGAAATATTTATGGAAGTAGAATAATTGAATTGTCATCTGGAATTTTTGAAAAGCCAGATAATTTTTCTATTTTGGGTATGTGTAGTAGTAAATTTCTGGCCCAGACTAGCTGTTCTGGCCCCATGGCCTGGACCTGCAGACCCGCAGACCCACAGTCCCACAGAAACACACAGGTGCTTATATTAATTTTATGCTGATTGGCCTGTGGTCCAGGCATATAACTTGCTAACTCTTAATTCCTAAACTGACCCATGATTATCTTGTTCAGCCATGTGGTTCAGTACCTTTTCTCAGCAGCATTTTAACTTCTTTCCTCTGCCTCTCACTGGTGTCTCTCTGGCATCTCTGCTCTGTTCTTCCTGTTCCCAGAGTTTTCCCAGTCTGGTAGCCCTGCCCACACTTTCTGTCTGCCTTCAGCCAATCAGTGTTTTTATTAAACCAGTAGTTGGGGCAATTATTTACAGTGTAACAGAACATAGTCTCACTACAGGTATGCTCTATATTCTTACTAGGAATAAATAAGGCTTCTGATGTTTCCACATCTTCACCAGCATTTATTATTTTTCCAATTTGATAAAATGTATAGACTTGGATGATGATAAGAAGTATATATTTGATTTCATCTCTGTGCCAGATACAAATCTGTTAAAAATCCTTAGATTTCCCAACTGAAAGGGTTAAAAAGGGTATCTTTTGTTATCTATAACAAATACTTTTCAGCCAAACATGAGTTTCTTCTTATGACTCTTAATGCATTCAGTATGGACACCGATTGCCAGAGGAACCACACAGATGTTTAGAAGGGTAAAACCAGCCCTCTGGGGAAAGGAGAAAGAATTCATAGAGGGTGACTTCAATCACCAGTGGCTAGTGATTTAATTAACCATTCACGTCTGATGGAATTCCATAAGAAACTTTACACTTTGTAGTTTTGAGAACTTTGGGGTTCATAAATACACTGGGGTGCTGGGAGGGTGGCACACCCAGAGAGAGGGCTGCCCCCCCACAGGTACACCCAGATATTTCCCTGTGCATCTCTTCCATTTAGCTATTTGTAAGCTATGAGCTTCATAATAAACTGCAAATGGTAAGTCATCTGCTTCTTTTCACTCAGTGAACCATTCTAGTCTTCCTACCTCCACTAACCTAATCTAACCTTTCAAAGATAGCCAGAGCTTGTCTTCAGGTGACTCCAGACCTTGTCAGGATCAAGTCAGTGATAACCATCATAGCAAACAATTACTGAGGTTTTCTTACTGGAAGAATTTTAGGGAAAAAAATGATATCAGAATTTAAATATTTAGGTTTTATTTTAAATCCTTTAGAGAAGTATTTTTAGTTTGTTGATGCTCATGCATTATGGCCACTTTAATTAGGTGAAAGATTTAACCACATGAGTCAGCAGTCAAGCAGAGAAGGAAAGACTACAGGGAGGGAAAAATACAGAGTTTCATGTATGAGAGTGTGTTTTTAGTTACCCTAATCTAAATAATGTTAAATAGCCTATGCCTTTGGAAAGAGAAACTAGTGATTCAGTATTCCAAAATGCATGACAAGTTCCCTACTATGTTTCCTGAATTAGAAGCTCCAATGAGGAAGGGAAAAGTTCTGTTGGAATACTGTATTCAAACAAAAAAATGACTAGGGACAAGTACTAAACTTTGAGCAACAAAATAAAAGTTGAGGCTTTTGTGTTGTTGTGAAGCACCAGGACAAAGAGCACAGATACATATGTAGCTTTATCCTTCTTGGGTTTTGCTTTCTTTACTTAGCTGGTCATCTGACTTTTGAGTGCCGCAATTTTCTCCGGGTAGACCCCAAAAGGGACATTGTGTTGGACGTGAGCAGCACAAGCAGTGAGGACAGCGATGAAGAAAATGAAGAACTGGACAAACTGCAGGCTCTGCAGGAGAAGAGTAAGCAGTGGGTATTCGCCTCTGTTTCCCCTCTGAGTCATGTCTTGCTTATGTAATTGTGCTCGTCACAAAGTTGTCTTTCCTACTGCATGCAAGGGCTACAGCATCGATAAGAACATGCGCTCTGCTCTAGTGGAAGTCATTAGCATAAGGCAAGTCAACTTCTGATTCCATAGTTGGCGTTTTGCTTTTCCCTCATTTGCTGCCTGCTACACTGGTGTAGGACAAACATCTGATTGCCAGGTCCCATTGACAGATAGCAGAGATTTCAGATGCTCCGAAGCTTGTTCAGAAGTTTCGTAGCAATCTCAAGTACACAAAGAATCCTAGGCAAAGGCAAGCAAGAATGCTAAGACTGCCAATACATAAGCCCCAGGAGCTTTCTCTCTGCTTTTGGACATAGTCTCACCATGATTTACCTAAGAGGGACTGAAGAAATGGCTCAGCAGTTACAAGAGCTTGCTGTTTCCAGGGAGACTGAGTTCAGCTCCCACCTCAGGAAGCTCACAGCTGTTTATAAGTCCAGTTCCTGGGAATCCTTCACCCTCCTCTGGCTTCCACAGCATTTGTATACGTGGAACATATAGTCATATAAATAAAAAATAAAATTTTAAAATAATTAAAGGATTTATACAAGAAGTTTTCATTTTATTTTAAAAAAATGGGGCTGGAAAGATGGCTCAGTGGTTAAGAGCACCGTCTGCTCTTCCAGAGGACCCGGGTTCGATTCCCAGCACCCACATGGCAGCTTACAACTGTCTGTAGTTCCAGTTCCAGACAAACACCAAGGCAAATAATTAAATAAATAAATAAAAGTTTTTTTTTAAAAAAATAACCAGCTTTAGTTGGTTGTAAAAGAAGCATCTCTAATCTTATACTCTATCTTGTGTATAAGAGCCTTGTTATTGTAATGGGATAAACATGATATTATAGTTTTGTAAGTTTCACATCCTCTATGTTGATAGTATATGAAGTAAACTCACTGTGTTCAAGATTTTTGAAGAGCTTTAGACAGTAATTTTTATATCATTCCCACTTGAGGTAAGAGAAACAGTTAAACATAAGTAGCCCAGCAGGCCTGTCTCAGATTCTTGTTGGATCAGACACCCGGTACACAGGTTTTTCTCTCCATTCGCTCTGCAGAACCCCATGTGTGCCTTGATGTTCTTCTCACTTTCCTCTTCCTTGACCTAGAAGTTGGGTCAGGGTCTACTGTTTGATTACACATATTTGTAAGTTTTCCAATCTTCCTCTTTTTTTTGTTTGTTTGTTTTGGTTTTTCTAGACAAGGCTTCTCTGTAACAGTCCTGGCTGTCCTGGAACTTGCTCTGTAGAGCAGGCTGGACTTGAACACACAGAGATCTGCCTGCCTCTGCCTCCCAGAGTGCTGGGATTAAAGGCCACTGGCTGGCCTCCAATCTTCTTCTTGATGCTAATTTCTAATTTTATATTATTGTGATTATCAAGATGCTCACTATGATTTCATTCTTAAATTGGTTAAGATATAATTTATGAGCTAATGTGATCTTCTGAGTTTCCTGATTGGAGATATCACCATTATGTTGCATCTACAAAGAAAAGACATCTTTCGGGGCTTTGCTTGCTTTTACTTTTTACTCCTCTTCTTGTTGACCTCATCTTTCTAATTATAAAGTATACATGTACACACACACACACACACACACACACACACACACACACACGCATGGACGCACGCACACACATGCCCACACACACATACCCATGTACACAGCATATCTGTATGTAGATACATGGTGACTTGATTTTTTTTCCTCCAAATTCTCCCTTTTAGGAATAAATGAAGAAGAGGAGAAGAAAAAGGAAAAGAACAAGGAGAAAATTAAATTGAAGAAAAAGAGGAAAAGGTACATTTTAACAGGTTATTTAGGTGTTGAAAAAGAAAACCATAAACTGTTAGTCCAGGAAGGATTATAAATTCTACTTTTCTTGTAGTCTAGTTAATTTACTGTTAGAATTTTCTTAATGAGAATAATGTTTCTATTTACTTTAGTGAAGTAGCAAGGCCCTCTACATTAGAAATCGGGATCAGAGATGACATCATCACACAGTCACCTTCCATGTTCTCATGGAACAAATGGAGGTCCTGATGAGAGGAGAACCTTCCTCCGTTACACATCTGTATTCTGGATTTCATGCTTAGAGTGAGAGCTGACATTTTGATTGGATACACGTCTAAAGTCTTCTTATATATTTTGTCCATTTTGAAATTGGATTCTAAATGTCTGTGTTCTCCTATCATTACCATGACTAAGAAATTATTGTATTAATGGAATTTAATAGAATTTCATAAGCCCAAGCTTCCTTCAGACCTTTCACAACCCTCTCTAGTCATCTGTAAATTTTTTACTGGTAATATTTTTAATGATTAATTAAAGAAATTGATCAAATACCATTGAGAAGCAAATCCTCCCCCTGGTTATTAAGTACAGTCTTATTCATACTAAAATAGGTAGACATGTTTCTGAGCATTTGCTCAGAGTTAGGTCTGGTCTAGACTTTATTCACCCAGAATGTTTTTTTTTTTAAAGAAAATCACGTGTTTCTGCTTTATAATTTTATAATGCACTTGACTGTGTCTATTTTAATACTTCATAAAACTCCCAGCTAGTCAAAGTTAGCTCATTTCAGGTGCTGGGAGCTAACCTCTCTAACATAGGAACTGCTGGGAGCAGAGTCTCGGATTTCTGACTCGGGTGTTGTTATTTGTGCTAAGGCAGCAGACTACATTGCATGCAGGAGCCTTCAGACTGCATAGTCTTCTGCGTTCTGACACATATGGTTTATAGTTATAGATTATATTCAGACCTGTCAATGTCAAAACTCACAGACCTTAGGACGCCAACCCTAACTTCTTCATGCATGTAGAGATAGCCAACTAACAGTGTGCTATGCCCAAATCCAGTTTTACCTGAAAGATGAGAATCCAGGACCAAAAATATGAAGGAAAGTGCAGGCATTGAAGAAGCTGTGTGTGTGCAAATAAGCAGGCCAGTGAGAGAACAGGAGGGGGGTAAGGGGAAGCGTGAAGCCAGGGACACACTCAGCACTCCTGGAGGTTCATATCTGCTCCCTCTGTCTGTCCTGAAGTCTCTTAGTTTGGGCTTTAACTTCTAAATTGCTAAGCCAACTTTAAAAATAATGTTGTTTTTAATTAAAATATAATTTCAGAATGTCCCCCTTCCCTTTTCTCCTTCCAGTTGCTTTCATATACTTCCCCTGACTCTCTCAAATTCATGGCTTTTTTTTTTTTAAAAAAAGCTTTCAAATATTATTTATATTTCTATGATAGATAAATTTCTAAATATATAAGTAGAACCTGCCCAGTCCATATAATGTTATCTGTATGAACTAATTTTTAAGGTACCTGTTGATTTTAAATTAATTCAGTTTCTGTGTTGTCACATATATTTTTAGTTTGGACATAGGTAAAATGTTGTACTTTATATGAGATTTGAAGAGATGAGGTTTTTATTTGTTTGTTTCTTTAGCTCACCCCCACACCCTGCTGCAGCCCACCGTGTCAGGGAAGGAGATTCTATGGGTGTTCCCTCTCAATTTTGTATTAAAATATTAATAAAGTATAATAGTAATTTATTCTCACTCATCTACATGCAGTATCCCTTTAAAAGCATGCTTTCTGTAACTAATAAAAATTACTTGGAAGTACAAGTGTTCATTTCTAGCACTGCGAGCAGAAGGATCAAATTCATTGTCATGAAAAATCACGGAAATTACAAAAGTGCTTTTATTTTGTTAATTTTCAGCTCTTATCCATTCATACTGAGGAACAATTAGAATCCTTTTTATATTTAGCCATAATTGCATCCTTTTGTGACTTAAGAGAATATGCTAATAAGTTATTCCATATACAAGTGGGCTGTGTGCATGAGGTTGGTGAGCTCTGTTTTAGTTTTTCCTGTAAGATTCTAAAGGGCAGGCAGCATGCATACCTGTGACAGCCCCAGAAGCATAATGTCATTCTCACTCAGGCTAAAGCCCATTATATTACTAGAGTTGAGCAGACTGTAGATGTAGTTCTATCAGCTTCTGTGACCAAGCATTACAAATTTTAAATTCTGCATTTAAAACAAATTTTTAGTATCTATGTTTACAGTTCCTCTTGCAAGAATTAAGGCAGCTCAGATCCTACTTGCCCATGTCTCCAGTGCTAATGCAGTGTTCAGCATAGTGTGTTCTTGTCCATAGGTCTTATTCCAGCTCCACTGAAGAAGATTCTTCAAAACAAAAGAAACAGAAGTATCAGAAGAAAGAAAAGAAAAAAGAAAAAAAGAACAAATCAAAAAAAGGAAAACATCACAAAAAGGAAAAAAAGAAGAGAAAAAAGGAAAAACGTTCTTCCCCTAATCGTTCTGAATTCACCAAAAAGTAATCGAATCTTTGGCATAACTCAGGAAATTGAAGAAATCAATATTTTTAATTACTGTACCTTCCTTGGAATTGCTATATAATGACACTTCACAGAAAATCTTAGCCTCTTCCATAAAGACATATTTCCTGTGTTGGGACCTTTTCTCTCTGCCCACCTGTATTAAATCCATCTTGTTACTTGACAGCCATGCCTCAAGTGTAGATATTTGTACATGTAAGACACAGCATTCTGAGTATTTGTTTCTGTGTGTTAGACTAGTGTTGTACTTTATAAGTTGATTATACATGTCTTTACTGCAGTTGAACCAATAATCTACATACGGTCACTGAGTGTTGCCTTCCAGTGATGTGGCTGGGTTGGTAATAGTGATTTGCTCTTGATACTGAGGAGTTTAATAGCTTTATCTACTGTGTAATGTATAAAGATAGTGAAGTTCTTCACTATTGTTTCTAAATCTCTAAGTTTTTTAAATAGTATCATTGAAGAGAAACCTGCTTTACTGGTCTAAGATTTTTTTTAAGTGAATGGAATCTATAGGAAGGTAATAATGAATGTTTTTATAACAAATGTCATTGTTTTATGAAATACATGTCTCTAGCACTTACCTCCCATATTTTTGTCACAATTAAGATAGACCCCTTTTAAAGAGAAACACTTAGCTTACTAGAAAGTCAGGCAGGGAGATTCTGTGATGGTCACAATGATTAGGTAGACCATGGGTTGATACAGACATGGGCCCTATTGGCATGGCTTACAGTGACACGTCAAATACAGAACTTTTTGTGTGAAAACAGCAAAATCTTCATTAAAACTGATTTTTATTCTATCTAGTATCTATGACACTTGCATTTATGAGTATTGTGGCAATTTTATGAATGGTTGCATATATATTTTTTCTGAATGGTTTTGGAGGGAGTTTTACACTGAACTCATGATGTCACGGATAGCCAATGTTGATATTACCTTTTTCACGTTAGTCACAAATCTTAGTAGCACTGTAAAACAAATTAAAATCTAGAGTTTCATTCTGCACTTTTTAAAATAGAAGACTTGGGGGTACTACAATGAAAGTCTTTCTATAATAATGAAACTTGTATATACACATAAGCACTTTCAATGACATGTTAGTAGATATAAATGTTTCTGACGTTTTTAATTTCATAGTCATCAGTTTAGTGTATTTTAACATCTAGTATTCCCAAATCCACACAAATTAACTTCCTATGCTATAAAAGCATTGAAAACCAACTTGCTTTCTTGGAACAGCACCAGAGTTTCTAAGTACTTTGCTATGATGCACATATATACAAATTGGTAAGAAACAACTTGCAAGCAATTTGTCAGGTAAGTTCACTTGGTCCTGCATGCTGGAGAGCTTTACCAAATCTTCCCTTACCTGCACCCAAACCAATGCCTTGGTCAGACTGGAGGCCTCGTAAGTGCCTTAGCAGACCCTCATGTCTGATCAGGCTCACAGAAGCTATACCCACACCCTTTCCTAGCCTTCCTCCCATGAAGTGCACACATCTTCAGCCTTTCCACAAACTGATTACTCTCTTAAACCATAAGAAATTGTTTTGTTTAAAATTTAGTCAGTTGTTAGGACTAAAGCACAGAATGTTTAGATTTTTAAGGACTTGTTTTGCCTACACTAATTTTGTGAAAGTTCAGTTCTGTAATTATCTGAATTAATAAAATAAATAAATAATATTATTCTTAAAATCTTTTTTTCTAAAATATCAGGGAGTTGGAAAGGTGACTCAGCTGTTAAATACTTTTGCTGCTCTTACAGAGGATCTGAGTTCAGTTCCCAGCATTCTCATGGGGACGTTAACCAGCTGTGACCCTGTTACTCCAGTTCCAAGGGATCCTATGTCTTTATCTCTGTGCTACCCATGAGATGCTCACACAGACATATACATATAAATTTAAGGTTTTAAATTTTAAACTTAAAAAGTAATCACAAATACTACATAAAGAAATGGCCTCATTCCTTTGTGTATGTGGAATGTTTAGCAGGTAAATGAAGAGTTCATATTTGTGAGGGTTTTTTTTTCCTGTTAATTGTAAGAAGATATATTGACTTAAAAGGGTTTTTTCTTTATTTTTTTTTTGATTTGGCAAATGATTCAGAAACATTATTTATATACATAATCAGCCTGTACTCAGTAATCTGCTATAATAAAATAAACTTTAGTGGACCAGTCCTTTTCCCCAAGAATTAACTTTTTAATAAATTTCTCTTTAATATTAGTATACCATATAAAATATCCAAGTAAAAGTCATTTATTTTTACTAAAATAAAAAGTTGTTGGTGTTGAAATGGGATGCAAATTTCATCGATACTTCCCAGGAAAATTCATGAGATTCCTTTTTAGGCAATATGAAGCACAAAGAGCACTTCATTTAGTAACAGCCTAGAGGGCTGGTGTGGTGGCCCTCTGGGCAGCCTGTGCACATCTAACCCTGACTGTGTTCCACCTCCTCTAAGCCCCTGTACAGCCTTTGGCCATAGCACCCTGAACACAGTCTATTGCAAACTCCCCCAGTAACGCCCAGCAAAGTCATTTTTAGCTTCTCAGGGCCTTGGTGTTCCTTGCTTATGAAATATTGTTCTATGTTTTTTTAGACCACTTCTAGTGGAATTCAAATAATATTCTTTTAAGGAAGAATTATAGCTAAGCAGCCAGCAATTCTGTAAAGGTTGCCTTTGTTATCATGATAGCTAACCATAGCAAGTTAAGTAGATAAATGACATTAGATTCACCTTGTTACAGCCTGATTGTCATTTTCACCAAATGCGGACAGAATTTACATGTAGATTTCTGTCTATACCTAAATTAGCTGAACACTTAGAAGCTACTATTTTGAAGCTGATGAGCATGCTCCCTGGTTTTCCCGTTCTTTTCTCATATTGGTTGTCTAAAAGTTGGAAGGGGTTTTCTTTTTTCCTTAGTTCTTCACATTTAGTACATCTCTTACTCATCTAGTTCTTGGAGGCCAGGATATTGATAAATGACAAGTTGGACAACCATGTGTGTCTATGTGAAGGTGGCCTGAATTTTAGGCTACCTTCAGCCTTGAAGTAGATAGCAGAAATCTTATTTGTAGTGATAGACCAGTTCTGGCACCCTGAGGGCTCACAGTCCAGCTGGCTGAAGTGCCATTAGAAAGAACTACCATCATATGAGTGCAGTAATGGACCTGAAGATTCATGGAAAGAAATACAGATGCAGCAGCTGGGGGTGAGTTACTTAGAGAACCTAACACCTGAACTTTATGTTGTGAAGTCCTTGAGGAGGGGGTACTGTGGAAAGAGAAGAGGATAGTGAACTGTGTGCCTGAAGGAATGAATCAGGCAGGGAGTGTGGTGCCTTCGACCAGGAGAAGGAGGCTTACGCTCCTTGTGTATAAGCATAGATTTTACTCTCTAAGCCATGAGACAGGGCAGTGTTTTAAGAAAAGAAATGGCTTTTTCTGGGGTTTGGTCTCATCTCTTTTATAATTCTCTGATTTTTAAAAGATGAAGTTACTGTCATTAGAAGTACACATGGAAGATAATTTTGGGGCTTGATGCTCTGTTGCTTATAAATCATGCAATGATTTATATTTTCCAAGACAAAACAAATAATAATAAAAAAAATAAAAAAACTTTACTGTACCATCAGATGGTTCTCAGCATTTATATGCATGTATATTTTTTCTTTTTTTAAAAAAAACTTTATTTATTTATTTATTTGCCTTGGTGTTTGCCTGGAACTGGAACTACAGACAGTTGTTAGCTGCCGTGTGGGTGCTGGGAATCGAACCCGGGTCCTCTGGAAGAGCAGATGGTGCTCTTAACCACTGAGCCATTTTTCAAAGTGTGATTTGTTGTTGATTCACTTTATTCTTGATGGGCTTAAAACTATATTAGTATTGGTGAAGCCCAAACAAATAGTTTAAAATATATTTTAAATGTATAGACTATGCCATTTTTAAATAAGGCTTCTTGCTTTTAATATTTTGTCTCAGTCTTTGAAGAATCACTGCTTCAAAGTTACAGAGAGACCTATCACCAAAGGTGAGCTACTTCTGCAGGCCTTATGTCAAGGATGCCAGCTGATCACGGTACTAGGTTTCAGTGTCTGAGAACAGGGGTCACAGTAACCTCAGTTGCTAAAGGTCGGGGTCATCTGACTTCACTCATGCCCCTTCCTTTAACTCCTTTGTAAGTGCCGGGCACACCGGAGGTCCGGAGTCCCTCTCCTTGGACACTGTTTATGGTGTACACAGCCATGTGCAGCTCCATTTTGCCTTCCCCTCAGATAGGGAGAGTGTGGGCTGCAGTCTTAATATTCTCCATCCTGCTATTTATGGTTCCCTCCCTTGTCTTTCAGCGAAGAAAATACAGCTGTCCTAGTGCTTCTGCTAAATAATTCCTACCCGGTCATCACCCACAAAGGCTAGAGATACTGTTACTGACTCCTGTGCATCAACAGCACATTTTCTGGGGCTGCTTCTTCCCTCCTTCCTTCCCTCCCTCCCGACCTCCCTCCCTCCTTCCTTCCTTCTTCCTCCCTCTTTTCTTTCTTTCTTTCTTGTTTCTTCTCCCTCCTCTTCTTCCTCTCCCCCTTCTCTCTCTTTGTTTTTTGAGACTTGGTTTCCTCGTGTTGCCCTGGAACTCCCTCTGTAGACCAGGCTGGCCTCCAACTCACAGAGATTCACTTGCCTCTATCTCCTGAGTGTTGGGATTAAAGGCCTGAACTACTGCGGCCTGGCATCTGGGGCTTCTTTTCCTAAAAGGTATTAGAAAAGATCAAAAGTATTCATGAAAGCTCTGAGCCTGGACAAAATAAAATTTCTTTGCTTTTCTGATCAAAAAAAGTCATTTTTATAATTAAAAATGTCTGAACTTTGCAACTTCAATTACACTCTAGCATTTTAATATTTAAACCTTACTGAAACTGTTCTATTTGAATAGGAAAACTAAATGTTGATAATTTAAATAAAATAATAAACATGTATCACTTCTGTCATATCAGCCACATTTCAGGTGCCCAGTAGCCACTGAGACCTGTGGCAATGAGACCAGACTGCAGGTAAGGAAGCATTTCCATTACCTCAAAACTTAAACAGTGCTGCTGCCTGTGAGAAGAACATAACTTTGATAGACACCACCAACTGTTTCTATACCTAAGCTTTCATTCTTGATACCTGACTAAGAAGCCATGTTCGGCACATTTTGAAAGGTAAGTTCTCCACCTCGGAAGCCTTACCTAAAACAGATGTGCAGTGAGATGGGCTCTAAGTTGTTTCCTTTTTTTATTGAATTCCATTTTTAAAACTATGTCAATATTCCTAATAGATATTTTTATAAATAAAAAGTCTTTTGAAATAGAAGCTGTTGAAACTTTTTATGCATTCGACAGAACTACACTGAATATTTATGAAACCTAAGTAAATCATTTGAAATTCGTTTTCCAGTGTTTCAAATGATCCACAGTTTAACAAAGCTTTTTGCTTTTAATATTTTGTGTCAACTTAGAAAGTACCTACTGCTTGAAAGTTACAGAGAGATGCACAGACCCATGGATTTTCCTTGGATAACCTTGGGTAACCTCAGGTGCAATGGCAGGGAGTGTGTCAAAGGTCCAGATGAACCTACTGCTAGCATTCAAACTTAACTTCTTTTATAACTTTCATTACAGACATTCTTCAGGAAATGTACTGACAGAGGATTTGCCTTGACTATTTGAAGTACAGGATGCACCCATTCTACAGGTTATAAGTGATATCCTTGCCATTGAGTATTAACTTTTATGAAGATAAGACTATATCTTTGTTTCACAAAAAAATCCTTCAAAACCATTGATTTTTAAGAGATTTGAGTCAAATCTTGTTTGTAAGTCAGGTCCTCCCAAGATTTATCACCCCATTATTATCTCTTACAGTAGCAATACCCTGTATTAATTGTGAAATGTTGGTAATAAACCAAACCCATTTATTGTGCTTCACTGAGACTGGTTCGTTTTTCTGTCATTACGAACCTCTTTATTCTGAAGAAATGCCATAGTTTCATGTTATAAAGAAAAGACAAAGTAACCTTAAGCATATAAACATTTATCAGAACCTTAGTGAGTGTTTAATAAATAAGCTCATTAAAACTATTGCTGGTCTTGCTTTGTGTGTGGCAAATATTGAAAAAGCAATGCTAGAAATTGATTGAAAATTCATTCTTGCCAGGTGTGCCACCACACCCCTTTAATCCCAGTACTCAGAAGTGAGTCCCAGGATGGCCAGGCTATGGAGAGAGACCCTGTCTCAAAATATCAAATAAAACAAAATCCATTTTTTAGTTAGTTTTAAATTTATTCTTTATTCTTAATGCTCTCTCCAGTAAGCTTCCAAAAGAGGGATTTTAGCTAATCAGCAATGTTGATTTGTGTTGTATCCATTGTTCTTTCTTGAGTTGTATCATCAGCTTCATAGACCGTTTCATGTGTTGAATTTGATGCTGTATTTGAAAGGAGGCCTTCTGTTTTTCTATTTAAGTTACCTGCAAATACACAAGACCAAATGAAATAATTAGTCAAACTTGTGACATAGAATTTGTTTTTTCAATGTTTGTTCTTGAATTGTTATAAATAGTACTGAAAATAGGAAGTTCTGATAATACGATGTGGATGAATAAGAATCAAGTCCATTCAGAAAGATTTTGAGCCATTTAGTCTAAAAGCCAGAGGAGATACTCAGTTTCAGGAATACGAATTTCATTTCCATGTTCTTTTCTCCTCCACGCCTCTATGAGAAAGCACATATTTCATAAGGAGGTAACAATTTCAGTGTCACTTAATGAAAGTGTGACTGTCCCTGTCCTATACATAAATAGGATGAACTGCATTAAAGATAAGCATGATGATTTCAAGAATCTGAAGGCTTTGCCAGCATAAGCAATTTGGATGTGAGTTCTTTTAAAAAACACATTCACTCCACAATTCAATTCACATACTGCAAATAAATCCATTATAAGCAAGGACTGAGGGATGTGGTCTTTACTCACCAGCATTTGAGCTAACTAAGGAGAAGTGGATTGTTATTGTGCTTGTATCTTATACAAGCATTTATTTAAAATGCAAAGGTTTTAATTTTGGGTCTTGTCAGGGGTGGTTCTGAAAACTTAAAACCTAATGTTAGCTTATTGACTCTTCCCCGCTACTTCATCAATACAGGTTTTGTGATTTCTATAGCAAAGAGGAGTCTCTGGGTGTTTTTTTATAGCCTAATAATTTGGATGCTCTAACTTGTCTCTGTTCTGGCAAGTTTGGTTTCCATTATGTATTTCTGTGGCAAAGCTAAAGGAATTCATCAAAATTTTCCACTGCTCTCTAAGTTGTACAAGCTATCAAAATACATTCCACTGTTAAAATTCTCTGTCCTTAGCACTTGCAAAAGCTCTTATTCCTCAGCCCTGACTTCATTATTTACTTGGCTTCCAGATCCAGATCCTTCTAAACATGTTACCTTATCAAGACAATTTCCTAGGTTGGCTTCTAAACCCAAAGCTATTACCCTTAGCGAAGCAATTTCCTATTTGAATGAGAAAAGACTGTTGTAAACACCTGAACACTCCAGAATTTACTCCAGTATAAATCTAAAAGCACTTTAGATTGTGTTTCCCTCCTGCAGCTTAAACAGTGCTGCCAGAATCCCCTAACATCTTTTGGGGACCATTTTAAGAGAAGGGCCCATCTCAGGATCCTGTTTCCCCTAGTTTTTCTGTTTATAGAAACTAGTTTCTTATCCAGTCAGGTAGGGATAAAGCCTTCTATCACAGGTCACAACATGAATTCAATTTTAAGAAAGAAATCTGTAATGCCATTGAACTGCCAAGGATTTGTTACACACCGAGAGGTTTTCTTATTTAATTCCTATTTCTTGAGTTGAATACAAATGCCAAGACATCATAGTTCTTTCCTTCAATTCCTGGTGCCGAGCTTTCATGTTTCCATCCTTATTTCATTTTAGTCTGGCTACTATATGAGAATCTCAGCCTTCCTTTAACATCATAAACTGGCACTTAAAGCTTTGGCCTTTGGCAACATTTAAATCCATCAATCCAAGTCTTTCTGCCTGTTTTCATTGCAGCAAAGCCAACTACTTGTTCTGATAAAAGTTAAACTTGTATTTATTTCAGAGCTGGTCCTCAGGGACCAGCTTATCTTGTAATTGGGAACTTGAGTCTTGACAGGCATTTCAAAACAGAGGGACCCCTGCAGGTCTCTGTTCCCTGGCCACCTGGCAGAACTGTGGTGGAGCTTTCCTGGCATCATCTATCCAGCTTAATGGAGTTTCTGTGCTCCCAGCTGCTGGTCTAGCCGAATAGCTTTGGGAAATGGGAAAGAAGCTTAAATCAACACCCCTAAGCCATTCAGTTGTTTTGTGGTGGTGCTGGTTTGACAGTGTCACAGACACAGCTGCAGGCTGTGATCAAGGAAGTTTGTCAATTGATTATCTCTCTTTCCAAGAGACTCCATGAATGGCTTTTTACACTAGTAAGTCCAAATTATCCCATTTTTTTGCTAATATCCCACTGAATTCTTTAAAAGTTTTTGTGAAATAAAGTATTACCGAGTAGAGTCAACAACCCAATTTATTGAGTTTTGAGCACTATTTTTCCCTAGGTATTAAGTATTTAGTAAAATGGTTCCCAAACTTAACTATAAATTTTTACAAACCACCAAAATATCACTTGACTGTTTCAGAATTTTAGAGTGTGATACAAAAGTTTATTTGGAAACTTAAGCATTTCCTACAAAAAGCCAAGATGTTATTAAAAGAATGTGGAAAGAAGAAGATTGATTCTTGACTTGACATTAAAAAAAATATAACAGCAATAATTTTAAAGCCTATCATAACTTAAGGATAATCAGAATGAATAATTTAACAGAACTCAGTCTGAGTACATAAAACAATTTATAGTAAATGACCATTTAGGTTTACATAAGAAAGATCCATACTCTACTAGGTATTTGGACAACTGACTCACTTGGAAATTTAAAAAAGCAGATTCCTTACTTGGCTTCTGTAGAGTTATGAAAGCTTTAAATATGCATCCACATATAAATAGAGCAGAGGAAAACCTGTAATATAAAGGAATAGATACCTTCGTAGAAAAATATACAAAAAATAAGCAGTGTGCCACAAAATGGCAAACATAAAAATGATTGATTAATAAATTTGAAATAAAATACTATTTTTTGCAGGTAGTTGTTGGCTCTCATCTTTAGTCCCAGCACTTAGGAGGCAGAGGCAGGAGGATCTCTGTGAGTTTGATGCCACCCTGGTCCTCAGAGTGAGTTCTAGGACAGCCAGGACTGTTTAACAGAGAAATACACACACACACACAAACAAATACTATTATTTATGAAATTAGTAAAATAGATATCTTTAAATAGCAATACCCAAAGCTACATAGATTGTGAAAAAATCAAATAAGTGTAAAATAGTAATTTTTTGGAAGGTAGGTAGAAACTATACCTTTTGATATATATGAACACTTAGATTAGGAATTGTACTGCTAAGGATTTATGATGAGAAAATATTTAGGTGTTCAATATACCTTTAAGAGAATGGCAGAAGTGGAAGTCAGTGAGTTAATTAAATATGCTGTATCCACATTTGATTTATAAACACTCTTACCAACTGAAATGAACCAGGCTTCTTGAAGAAATGGTAGGTTTCAGTGGTGGAACAGAGAATGAGCCAAATGGCCTGGAAAACAACAACAAAAGTACTCCCAAAATGATGGGCACATTTTAGACAGGCATGGGATACAACTTGAGTTTGTTCAGAGGCAAGAGAGATGGCTCAGTGGTTAGGTGTGATTCCTATTTGATCATGAGAATGAGTTTAAATCCCAGCACTCATATAAAAAGCTAAGGTCCTGTGTGCCTGTGATCCCAGCACTATCTAGGATGCTCTGGAGGATCACGTGAGCTTGCTAGCTAGCAGCCTAGCTCCAGCTTCAGTGACAAACCATGATCCAAGGAAGTAAGGCCGAACCTGAGAACAGGACACTCAGTGTCTACCTCTGGTTTCCACATGCAATGTGCATACACTGCACACATATATACACCCAAGAAAGTATTGAAAAATGTCCACTGACCAAATATGAGATTTTCATGGATCAAAATAAACAACAACAACAATAATATTTTTAAATCCACAAGTCCATGCTAACATTAAAAATGAGTGGGCTATTCTATGGTTAGAATACATATGTTCATCTAAAGGGCATATGGAATCACACTGGTAAGTTATGATATTAAGAGCTGAGACATTTAGGAGGATGATTGAACCATGAGACTTCTGCCCTTCTGTGTGAAGTTGGCAACCCTACAAAAGGGCAGGAAGGGGCTAGCTAGCCTCTTTTGGGAGTTATCTCCTTGTTCCATGAGAAGACACAGCATCGTGACACTCACTATCTGGGAAGCAGAGGTCAGCTCTCAGTGCTTATACACAACCATCTTGATCTTAAACTTGCCAACCTCCAGAATTATGAAAATTAATCTTTTTAATAAATTATACAATCTAAACTATTTTGTTTCAGTGTCACAAAGAATTAAGTTATATAATAGGGGAGCAGTGAAATAATAAATTTAAAAGCTGTAAGAAGTTGGAAAATTGTCATTTATAAGTGTCATCATTATAAGAGTTGTCAAAAAGATCAGTGATTGGGTGAAAACTTACAGAGGAACAGGATATTTTCATAGTTTCAAATACCTCACTGTAATCATGTTACTGTCACTAATAATCAGGCCAGTCAAGATTGCGCTGTCTGTGGTAATTTGATCCTATAACTTCTATGTGCCCTCTCCAATCATGAGAAAACAGACTGCTAGAAATTGAGGAACATTGCACAAAGTATCTGAATTTTTTTCTCTTCAAAAATGTCAAGGGCATAAAAGAAAAAGAAAGGCTAAAGGTGAGAGGAAACAAGAAATAAAAGGATACAAATGTAATTCTGAATCAGATCATTACTAAGAAAAAATAGCTATTAAGATTGGAAAACATTAATATAAATCCCTGAATGTACGTTGCTGCATCAGTGTTGCGCTTGCTGACTTGGATGTGTAGGCAGGGCACAAGAGAAACTATCTTTGTTCTTAGAAAGTGCTATTGATTTTATATTTTTATATAGTTTAGAAAATATGCAGAAAGTACCAATGATAGAACTAATGAAGCAAAATATTAACAATCAGTAAATCTGCAGAGAGATATAAAAATGTTTATTATATCAACAACAAAAGTCATGATGCTTTGTGAAGTAACAAAAATTAAATGATAACAGGCATTTATTTATTGGCAAAGAAAGATGCAACTATTGTGTCTTTTAAAGGGGGGAGGTAGAGGGAGGCAGGGGAGACAGACAGACAGACAGAGAAGAATCTCATTATATAACCCAAGCTTGCCTCAAACCTATAACCATCTTGCCTCACTCTCCTGTGTGCTGGGATCAGACATAGGCTGCCATGTCCTGCTATTTCCCATTTTGCTTTCTATGGGCTCTAGAGATGGAAAAGCCTCCCTGAAGGATATTTACTGCAGGTGACACCTTCCACCTCTATGCTGACAGCATTTGTCTCTTCTTAGTATTTCCAATGTTTCTACAATGAACATGAGCAGAAAGAAACTTTCCTTTCTGAGGAAGCCAGAGCATCTTCTAAGAAGAAACACAAAACTGTTCCAAGACAGCCTAAGACTCATTCTGCTCATGGGCACAAAACATGGTTATGTAATTCCCCCCCCAATTTTCTCAGTATTCTATATGCAGTTTTGTTTTTCACCTATATTTTCACCTGTGTGTTACTACTAATCTACCTATCCTTATTCATTTCTATGCTTCACCTTTCCAAGGTAGCCACCAAATACCAGCTCGAGAGTGGTTATTATTTCTATACATTTGTGTTACTGTTCCTAGCAATAGTGCCTTTCTAAATTGTATCAGACACACCACTTCTCAGAGTCCCTGGCATTGAAAATTTCCCATCTCCTGCACAGGACCTACTCAAATCTATTTGAAGCCTCAGGGTGGAAAGGCTTTATCTTTCTGAAGCAACAGTTTTATTTAAGAATGGGAGGCAGATGTCATTATTGGAAGAGAGTAAGCTTTCCACTGTGTAGTCGGTTGAAAATCTTCAGGAAGTTTAAAGCAAAATAGCAAACATTAAGTCCCGAAACTCTTCTTAGGATGGTTCATGTCAGACCTTTCCCACTCTAGCCCTGGGAACTCTGGGGCCTTGACTTCATTTCTGATTTGGCTGTAAGACCTTTGCTATGGAAACATGTGAGAAACAGCGATCTATGACATTGTTCCTTTAACTGCTCTGTCATTCATTGGCCACAAACATTCTCCCACAGCTTTGAGATGCGCCTCGCATTAAGGGCTGTCTTCACATAGGGTCTTGTGCTTGATATTTTGTGTTTAAGGCAAAAAAAAAAACCCACAAGTCACAACATTCTTCTGAATATTGGCATTTGAAATGTGTATAATCCGAAATGTAAAAGTTTGAAAAGAAGAAAACAAATGCAGGCTACAATTTAAGAGCCCACCAATTGCTCAGTGAGAGGTGCTTTGTATGTTGTGGATAACAGAGGTTATGCCACTAATGGCTGAAGCCATGGCCAGAAGAGACTTACCTAACTTTTCAAGATCAGCTCAAAAACTGTAAAACCTTAAGCTGTATACATTTAAAATCAAAATACTATGAAATAAAAATAGGCTGAGGAAAAATCCTGGCTGTGTAATCTATGACTAGCCTATTTTAGACCTACACCACTGTTCCTATATTTACTGTAATATGTACAAGAACACAGTTCCTTCGAGGCCATTCAAATTACCTGTAATAAAAAGTCTCCATCATAAAAATTAATCTAAATAGTCTTCCCCAGTGAAGAACACACCAGCTGATTATCTAATGCCAAATGTTCAGCCCTGCAAACATACTTAATGTAACATTGTACAGATTTAGTATGTTGTACTCAATTATTTAGAAGGGTGTATGTGTGTGTGTATATGTGTGTGTATACAATAATTAATGAAAAAAGGACATGAATTTAAAAGGGAAAAATGAGGGGTATATGGGAGAGTTTTGAGGCAGAAAAGGGAAAGGGAAAATTATGTAATTAGAATTTTAGAAAATAAAAGAGATAATTTTAAAAAATTATTCAAAAATAATGTGAGGTGCATTTTAGGAAGATATAGTCTTTAGAGAAATGGGTTTTAACTGGTGAAATAACTTTTCTCAGATATACTACTTACAAGCCTTATTAATTATGCAAACAATTATGTTTCTAATCTTTAACACTTTCCTTAAATGCAATAATACTCCTAACTTGTCTTCCCCATAACTTAAACAGTGGAATCTCTTGCTAGTTATTGTAAACAATGGAGTGGGACACTCTTATTTAATAAAGTGCACAATGTTTAATTATCATTTCAAAGGGTCGATACAAGAGGAATCCATTTTTCTATTCCAACAGCAAAAGAATTACCCATTTTGTTTTATGCCCTGCACTATGATTTTAAAAAATCAACCCACAGGACCAAAATCACATCCTTTGAAAAAGCAACAGCAAGGCGCTGCTTACTTTAAATATTGTATTCTGCATTCTAATAGCCAGACTCAGGAAAGGTCTATTAAATTAACTTACTAACTTAATTAACTTGCTAATTTGATACATACATCTTTGTAAGGAACAAGGTGTTAGGGGGGTGTATTTCATTTTGAGAAAGCAGTGTCATCTAACATCCTAAGAAGTACATTAACTGGCTTCTAAATAGCAAGGAGCATGCCAAATCTGAATTGGCATGCCAGTAATTCTGCTTCTGGGTTCACAGAGCAAACATTAAATAAAAATTTGCAATAGTTTTGGAGCTAAACCAGGAAAAATAACCACTTTTATTTAGCACAGTGTATTCCATAGACAACACACTCAATGCATGCTTGATGACTGCAGCACTGACTTGGTCAGTGATTCACAAGATACGTTTCTGAGATCAGTAAAGATGTAAGACTACCGAGATGCCAGCAGGAAATAATCGCAACCCGAAATTGCAGTCAAAAGCTTATTAGCATCAATATGATTCTAGATCTCCCAAAGTACAGGCTTTTTTCTTCATTACCGTTTTTATTCAGAAAGAGGGGGACACATGGCCAATTCCAGGTTCACCTTGAGAAGGATGAACTTTGTTGTTGAACAATTAATAAAGCAATGATGTCAAAAAAAAAAAAAAAAGATGTAAGACTAGTCAATTCAATTCATTCAAGAAATGTCTGAGGATGATAAAGTCCAGGGATATCACAGCGAACAAACATAACAATTTTTTTTACTTTTCTAGAACTTAGTTTCTAGTCAGAATGTTAAAAATTTATAGATAACAAATAGGTAAATAGAATACAGTTAAGTGAAATGTATAGTCTATCAATAGTTGGTGCTTGGTGGGGGGGAGGGGACGATTGAGTAGGAAGAGCAGAAAGAAGGTTGAGAACGCAGGTGAGGAGGAACTCCTGGGAAGAGGACTTCTTGGTAAAGAGTTGATGCCTGAGGAATGGTATCGACATGTGCAAAGGTCTTGGTCAAAAATCTCAAGTAACAGCAAAGGGCCCATGTGGTTTGACAAAAGAGAGTAGAAAAAGAAAGACCTAGAAGGGCAACCACAAAAGGTCATGGTGGGAAGCTGTATCCATTGAGAGGATTGGGGAAAAATTAGAGATGGAGAGGTGACTTGGATTTTAGCAGTCTTACCGTTAGGAGGAAGAGGAAGAGCGGGAAGAAGAGGTTCTTGTTTGAGAAGGTGGGGTTGAGAAACTGTGTTTTTAACATGGTCCCTCCCTAGGTAATTTTTGGCCATCAAAAAGATTTTTAATCATCTAAGCAAATGAGACAATAACTACTTTTACAGTCTGATGATGTGATAACCACCAATCAGTTGCACAGTTGTGCCTGTGGAGAAACCGGGTCAAAGTCACTTGGACTAAATTCAGCTCTGAGCCTGTCATTTTGGTCCCTCCATTATCAGTGCTTTGGAAAGGGAACTCCAGAGAGATCTGTCCTGCTGTACTGTTATAAGAGGACATGACGGCTAGGAAGATTTTTCTGCTTCTCCCCAGAGAAGACTACAGCTAATGCAGGCACATGGTGATGATAACATATTTGATAATGCCACAGAGCAAGTACATGAAAGACATGACAAATGTCATCATTAAACTAAAATACAGTTTATGAGCAGAGAATTCCTTCATATTTTAAGAAAGTTTTTCCTTTTTTAAAAATGAAAGCAGATCTGGAGATCCCACAGAGCCACCCTGGTCCAGAGCTGACTAAGAGGTGAGTGCACCCCAACCCCTAGGCCAAGCAGAGACCTTGTCTCTGAAGCCAGGGACACATCCTCTGGCACCCATACTCAGCTCTGCCCTAAACCAAAGAAAGCTGGGAGAGCCCCCAAGAACAATTTCCAGCAACACACAGCAGAAGGGTCATCGCACAGCCAAGCCCCACCTGAAACACAAACTTTGTCATCACACACTGACATCTGAAGATCCTACAGGGCCCTGGTCCAGAGCTGACTGAGGGTTGACTAAGAGTGACCCCTGCGACAACTGGAGACACATAGCTCCCGGACCCACAACTGACTAAGACCCAACTAAGAGCGGATTAAGAGTGAACTGAGGAAGCAATGGGCAGACACCACTATAAGCATATAACAATATAGAAAACAACAAGACCCCACTAGAAGAAGCTGGTGGTTCTACAACACCAAGACCTGAGCATAACAATGAAGAGGAGACAAAAGGAAACAACCTTAAAAATAACTTTACGAAGATTATAGAAGCCTTAAAAGAGGATATAAATAATTTCCTCAAAGAAATAGAAGAAAATACAAACAAAAAAAAATTGGAAGAGATTAACAAATCCCTGAAAGAAAGTTAAGAAAACAAGAAAAAGAAAACAAAAGGTGAAAGAAATACTCCAGGAATTAATAATTGAAATAGAAGCATTAAAAAGGCACAAACCAAGGCACAGCTGAAAATAGAAAACCTGAAGAAACAAACCAGAACTACAGATGCAAGCATAATCAACAGAATGCAAGAGATGGAAGAGAGGCTCTCTGGAGTAGAAGATTCAATAGTAGAAATAAATACATCAGTCAAATAAAACACTAAAACAAAAAAAGTCATAACATAAAACATCCAGGAAATTTGGGACACCATGAAAAGACCAAACCTGGGAATAATTGGAATAGAAGAAGAAGAATACCAGCTCAAAGGCACAGATAGTATATTCAATAAAATTGTAGAAGAAAATTTTCTCAACTTAAAGAAGGAAATGCCTACAAAGATACAAGAAGTTTACAGAACACCAAATAGATTAGACCCTGCCAAAATGTCTGCTCACCACATAATAATCAAGCCACAAAACATACAGAACAACAACAACAACAAAATGCTAAGTGCTGCAAAGGGAAAAGGCCAAAGTACCTATAAAGGCAAACCTATCAGAATAACACCTGACTGTTCAATAAAAACAATGAAAGCAAGAAGGTCCTGGTCAGACATTATACAGACACTAAAAGAGCATGGATGCCAACCTAGACTACTATAGCCAGCAAAATTATCAATCACCATAGATGGAGTAAACAAGATATTTCATGACAAAACTAGATTTAAACAATACCTATCCACAAATCCGGCCCTACAGAAAGCACTAGAGGGAAAACTCCAACCTAAGGAAACCAGACACATCCATGAAACCACAACTAATCAATAATCCCACAGAAGAAAATCCCAAAGAAGGGAAATACACACATGATGTCACCAAAAATAGCAGGAAATAACAATCATTAGTCATTAATATCCCTTAATATCAATTGGCTCAATTCACCTATAAAAAGACACAACCTAACACGGTGGAAATAAAAACAAAATCCATCCTTCTGCTGCATACAGGAAACATACCTCAACTTCAAAGACAGACACAGGCTTAGAGTAAAGGGTTGGAAAAAGATTTTCCAATCAAATGATCCCAAGACACAAGCTGGTGTATCCATCCTAACATCTAACAAAAGAGACATCAAATTAAAATTAATCAAAAGAGACCAGGACAGACATTACTTATTTATTTCAGGAAAAATCTATCAAGATGAAATTTTAATCCTAAATATTTATGCCCCCAACACAAGGGCACCTACATATGTAAAAGAAACACTACTAAAGCTTAAACCTCACATCAAATAACACACACTAATAGTGGAAGACTTCAATACCTCATTTTCACTCTTGGATAGGTCAACAAGACAGAGACTCAACAGAGAAATAAGGGGTCTAAAAGATATTATGACCTAAATGGACTTAATAGATACATACAGAAGCTTCCACCCAAACGCAAAGTAATATACATATTTCTCAGCACCACATGGAACTTACTCTAAAATTGACCACATACTCAACCATAAAGCAAATATCAATAAATAAAAAAATAGGAATAACTCCTTGTATCATATCAGACTACCATGGTTTAAAGTTAGGATTCAACAACAACAAAAATCACAGAAAGCCTACAAATTCATGAAAACTGAACATCTCTCAATTGAAACACCTCTGGGTCAAGGAAAAAACTAAGAAAGAACTCAAAGACTTTCTAGAATCTAATGAAAATGAATCCACAACATACCCAAACTTATGGGACACAATAAAAGAAGTATTAAGAGGAAAATTCATAGCACTAGATGCTTATATTAAAAAAACCTGAAGAAATTTCACACAAGAGCCAGTACAATTAGAAGCAAACTCACTTAGAAGGAATAGACAGCAGGAAATTAAAAAATGGGGTTCAGAGCTAAAAAGGGAATCCTCAACAGAATTACAAATGGCTGAAAAGTACTTAAAAATTGCTCAACATCTTTAGCCATCAGAGAAATGCAAATCAAAATATCCTTGAGATATCACCTTACACCTGTCAGAATGGCTAAAATCAAAAACGCACATGATAGCCTATGCTGGAGAGGATATGGTGCAAGGGGAACATTCCTCCATTGTTGGAGAAAGTGTAAACTCATACAGCCACTCTGGAATGCAGAAAACTGGGAATCACTCTCACCCAAGGATCCAGCAATACCACTATTGGGCATAAACCCAAAAGATGTATGTACATTTGTACCCCAACGGCATTAGCTTAAGTATGTTATAGCAGCATTGTTTGTAATAGCAAGAACCTGGAAGCAACGTAGATGCCCCTCAACTGAAAAATGGATTAACAAACTGTGGTACATCTACACAATGGAGTACTACTCAGCAGTAAAAAACAAACAAACAAAACTACATCCTAAAATTTACAGGCAAATGGATGGATTTGGAGAATATCCTCCTGAGCAAGGTACCACAAGTCCAGAAATATAAGCATGGGATGTACTCACACATAACTAGATTTTAGACAAAAAGTAAATAGTACCCAAGTTGCAAACCACAACCCCTGAACAGCTTGAGATCAGAAGGAACTTAAGAGAGACATCCAGGGATTCCCCTAGGAAGAGAAAATAGAGGAGATCTCATTAGCAAATTGGGATCATAATGGGTAGCAACCAAGGAGAGGTGGGAACAAATCATGAGAGGAGATGGTTGAGTGAGAGGAGCAACAAAGAGAGAGAAAAAAAAAGATGGAGATCTTGATAGAGAAAACCAGTGTGCAGTTAGGAAGAAACCGGGTGCTAGGGAAGTGCCCGAGAACCCACAAGCTATCCCTGGATAGGTCCCCAACCAATAATGGAAGGGGTGCCTAAATAGGACTTCCCCTATAATTAAATGAATAACCACCCTAAGTGTCATCACAGAACCTACACCCAACAATGAATGGAGGTGGAGGCAGAGATCCATGGCTGAGCACTGGGCTGAGCTCCCTTTCCAGGTGGAGAGTGTGGGAGAAGAGTCTGTATGAGGCAGGAGATAGAGAGTATGAGGAGGAGTCCCACAGCGATGGCTGGCTGGAGCTCTGGGCAGCTTACTGAATCAAAAACCATCCCTGGGGAACCATAGGAAAAAAGAGCTAGGCCCTCCAAGGGTATGCAACTGTGGATTGGCAATGGCAGTATGTAGGGCCTCCAGGGGTGGGATCAGACTGTGTTCCTGCAAATGGGCTGGCACCTCGGAGTCCATTCCCTGCAGGAGAGTGCCTAACCCAGCCTTGATATCGGGATGAGGAAATAGGACCTGCCTGGAGTGGATGAGCCATGCTGAGCTGATCCACCTTGGGACTTCCTGGTCTTTTTAGGGAGGGGATCGGGATGGGGTCGGGGGAGGCTGAAGGCAAACGGGGAGGGATTGGGAAGACAGAGGGTGAGTGAGCAGAGGGATACATGGAAAAAAGGACCTTTTGAAGACAAACAAATTTATAAAATGAAAACAATAAACACTCCTATTCCATCCTAAATATGTCAACATAGATCGTAAATGTATATATCATTGCCTACATATTCTTTAAAATATATTCTGAATACATACATGTCAAAATTCATGATTGGTGTTTCCTAATATACTAATAGAAATAAGTTTTCACAAATTTTGATATTTGCATAATGTCAACAACTGACATTTATATACTGCTTTATAACTTAAGCAGTAAGGAAACACAGAGTCCATAAGTTATACATCAAAGCTTTTTCTACTTTATAGTTACATTATGCACATATACATACATCAATAGAATTAATTGTTTGAAAACTATTCAACAACAAAAAATATTCTATTTTTTTTTTTTTGTGAACTTGTGAATTGTTTTAAATGTTCCCTTAATTCCTCATACTATGTGCCAATCTGACCACTGACTGACCACTGTCAAGTGTAGTGCCACGACTATACTGCTGGGCATTTTGTTGGTTTATGTTCTTAATGTCCTTGGTTCTTCCAGAAAAACCAAACTAGTTTTTTCAAGAGGATAAGTGTTGATAACCAAAAGGGCATTAAATATATTAAAATCAATGTACTGACACACTGACTTGCTTTCCACAAGGACATTTATGGTCTCAATTCTCCTTGAACACAGTTTCCCTAAAGTGTTTCTCCCCTTAAGGCTGATTCAGTGTGAACTCTTGCAAGAATATATGGTAAACTGAATCTTTAATGAACATTCACTCATAATAAGGTGCTCTGCTACCCAGCTAAGATATAATAGAGGTATTTGATTACAAATAATAGATGTATGTTACCTTTTAGAGCAGAAGACGCCTCTAGGTGCTGAAGTTTGAGGCCATTGTCTAATCTTTGAGGTTTTGTGTACAGAAATAAATAGCAAAGGACACAGACGCTGATGACAAAGGCCAGTAAAACGAGAGCAGCGATTCCCAATCCAATCAGAGCCCCAATGCTGAGGAAACAGAAGAAAGTCATGTCATCCAAACTGCTCTGCACTCACGCTTGACCAGAGACTTCAGTGCTCATTCTCAAGCTCATTCATTCATAACCAAATTCTGTTTTACTACAAACAGTAAATGATTGAAATTTTCATCTTGAATTCTTGTTATATTCTGACTGTTGTGTTTAAGGACCTATAAAATGTGTATGTTACTACCCTGTGTGACTTCTATGAGACAGGTCAAGGGTCACATGTCTCTCTAGGTACATCATAAATAGCCCAGTCCAATAAATCAAGTTAATCAAATTAATACCACACCTTAGAAAGATCAGTTTGACAAACAAAAGATAAACAGGAAAATATTTGCTTCTGTAAGAGTCAGAAAACATATTTATTAGAGATATAAAACTTTTCTCTAAGAAATATATATGAAAGACACCATGTATTAATATATAAACCACAACTATTGCAAAAGAGAAGAGAGTTTAGTTTTTAAAAAAATCTATTTACAGAATGTATATGAAATTTACTTTCAAATCTGAGATTTTCCTGTCATTTCCTCTGCACCACATTTGGAGTAATTCATTTAATATGGTTATTCATATGGCTAGACACTGAAGTAGCAGCTTTCATAAAAACCTGTGCACTTGGTACTATTAAGTAAGAGAGAGAATTTGAAAAGCCAGCATCGTACTGAAGTGTATGCAGACATGTGTCTCTTGAGTCATGTATAAACAGCCATAATTAGATGTTAGCCTATTCAAGAGCAGACTTCAGTCAGTTTTCCCACAGTGTTGTGAATGCTTTAAGTATTTACTTGTGGTTTGCTTGTAGAAAATATCCAGTGGATGAAAGTACACACCAATTAACTTATGATTGATCTCCATGTAGCAATTTGGAATCCACATCACTGAAAAATAATGCTCTTAGTCTTCATTATCTTCTTGGCTTGTCTTTAGGCTTCTGATTTTTCTCAGGGATTAGGCCCCTGAAAAGCTTGACTTTTACCAAAAGGAAGGAAAGAGGAAATTTGATCAGGGATGCTAGGAGCATCACTGCTTTGAGAGAAAGAACAATATTGAAGGTGACAGGCTGTTTATACCACTCTTCCTTGATTTAAGGAGATAAAACACCCTTGCACACAAGAGATTGTCTCCTGACCTATAGGCAACATAGAGTCAAAGTTCTAAATTGTTGTTCTTGGTTTATTAACATTGACCCTGTCCCAACCAGCCCTGCATATAGTGAAAACTAAGCAATCTTATGTCAGAGTTCAAAAAGAGGCATTTATTTAAACGTGGAGACTGCCATGCTGATTGTTCTTTCCTCTAATAAAATTAGGAAAGAAAGCCTTGTACTTTGTCTTCTGCAAACTGCCAGTGAGGGTTAGGTATACTTTCCTATACACAGACACATAAGAATGCAATACATTTAGTATGATTTTGTTCACAAAGTAGATAGGGTATATGAACAGATTCCTGAAATGAGAACCCAATTGTTAAAAAATTTTCAAAGTAAAAAGTGATTTAGTAAATTAGAATTTGTCAGTCTAATGAAATTCAGCATACATGTCATGAATGTTCAATGTACCATTTTTTTTTTTAAAGAATACACAATTTGGAGCATACCCAAAGAACATGCTAATGTTGTCATGGCTCCATATGTGTTTGCAGATTTCCATGTAAAGATGGGGATCTAGGAGTTTCCTAAACTGGTCATTTCCACAAATACTTATTCAGCATCCATCTATGAATGGTCCTGCAAAATAAGCCTCCTTTTCTTAAGTCTTGGAAAAGGTTACTGAAGAAGACCCTTTGAATTCAGGGATTTAGATGAGGAGTAAAGAAAAGCAAAGGGCTGGCACTGGTAAGGGAGAATCATCTTTCTTCCTGGCATTCCACAGCAGTTGCTTGTCTAGCCAGCCATTGGAAAGTGTCTGAAGCTGCTGCCATATCTATGCTACTATACCTAGCACCTTTACTTGCCTCAAGGTAGCCGTGGAATCTTTTGTACTTGGAGCATTTTAAATTAGCAGTGAAGAGCAAAGACTAGAAGAAAAATGAAGCTCTAAGAAATTTACTTCCTTGTGGTGTTTTCAGAGCTCAGTAGTTCACAGCAACCCCTGGTTCAACGTTACCAACTAATGGCCTTAGTTAACGTGATTTTTCTATTCCCCTGACCCTGAGCTAGCTGCCCACTTGTCCTGATGGAGGTAGACCCCAGCAGGATTTCCCTCCTCTGTGCTCTCCTAAACCTTAGGAAGGTTATGGCTTCTTCTGCCTGCTACTGTGGGAGATCTGAAGATCTTGGGCACTGTTTCCAGTTGAGTTTGACTTGGGTATTGTCGGTCTCTGTTGGAGGTGCTTCTGCCATTCAACCACCATAGATGGAATACTGAGCTACTCTTGAAAAGTCCTAATAACAGGGCAGCATATCACTTTCTTCCTCCCAGATAATCGATGGAGAATAAATTGACATCTTTTTCTTCCAAGTTTGTCCTGCTCAAGAACCACTTGGTCAGTTGGCTTCCTGAAAGGAATGCAGTCCTTTTGAGAGTTTATTGGAGTTTGCAATACAGAAAAAATAGTGTTTGTTTCATTGCATCAAAAAATAAGTCTGCTGTTGATCTGGTATATGTGCCAATTCTGGATCCTGATGAGAGAGACTGGGGAAATAATACTGTACTCTCACTAAGCTACTAGCTAGCTCTCTCCCCCTCCCTTTCTCTCTCTCACACTAACACACACAATTTATGGTGGTGGGCATGGGAATTCCTTTCTATAACCCTAGCATCCCACTCATTCTGTAGACAAAAGACAAAAAATTGAGTTAAACGTTTCAAAGTTAGCTGTCTTTGAAGGGAAATGCTTCATCATGAAAACACCTGCATATCGACTAACAGAAACAAGGGGAAAAAACCCACTGTAGGAAAAAGAAGCAAGAAAGACGTGTCTTTGAAAGTAAAGCCTCTTGATGGCCAGCAGTGGCCAAACAGTGTGGGCTTAGGGGTAGGGTGTTCAGAAAGGCTGTGCTACGTGCATAATCAGAGTCTATCTGCAGCCTGGCTGGGCAGTGTCAGGGTCTGAACCTCCAAGAAGAGCAAATTGTGAAGCCCACCTACACACACACACACACACACACACACACACACACACACACACACACACTTACTTTAAGGACTCCAGCTACTGAGTGACACTTAAGTACTCCTCTGGTCCTTAATACCTTAACCCAGGTTCCAAAGAAGTCTCCTTTCTGTTCAAATGTATCAAATGAACAAACACCTAAAGAGGAACTAAAACCTCTAGTCTTGTCAGTAGAGACTCCAGCTTGTAGAGCAAGCAGTGGCTCCCTGGTAGGCTAGGGTGCACAGGGTGCCCACTGGTCTCCAGGGTGTCCTGCAGAGTAACCCTTCAGAAGCCTGGCTCCTGGGCACAAAGACCTGAATACAGCTGGCATTGGGAGACCTCTCTGATTCCAGCTTTGTGTCTTCCACTGATCACTTTCCCAGGTCCGGGAGGGTCGCCTGCCCTACCCTGCCCCGCCCTGCACTGCCCCATCCCGCCCTGCCCTACTCTGCCAAGCCCTGCCATGCCTGCCCTGCCCTGCCCACCTGAGGCTCCACATGTAGCTGTGCTTGTAGGGGAAGTAGCTGCCTGGCTCGCTGCAGCAGTACTTGAGGTCTGCGAAGCCGCAGCAGTAGAGCAGCGTGGCCCCGTCGCCGCGCCGCGGGCACTGGAAGGGTTCCACGAAGCTGCGGTTGAGGCTGTAGTAGCCCGAGCACAGGCGGCTGCTCTCGCTCATCGTAGGTGGCCGTTCGCAGGACCTCCGAGATGCGTGAGATGTGCGCTTGGACCGTGCGTCCCAAGCTGCTGCGACTCTGGGCGCCTCCTGCGATCTGGGGTCCGAGTGCCAGACGCTCAGCCACCGCGCCCCCTGGACTCTCCTCCCGCTGTCCACGCGGTGCTGGAGCGCTCTGCTCAGCGTCGCTGAGTGGTCCCTTTCTCGGCGTGGCCCGGCCCTCTACCTCCTCTTCCTCTCTCCCTCTGACTGTTTTCTTTACTCTTTGTGGACTCCCCTCCACTTTCATTCACTTCATCCATAGCCTTTCATGGACTCCGCATGAGAAGGCTCACTTTAGCAGGAACAGCAGAGGTGGACATGTGTGCAGTCAACACAGGTACAGCTGAAGTGTTATCTTTGTTTGTTTGCCTAGTGACATGGCAATAGAGCCTGCCTCAGAGAGGCTTTACCTGCACTGACCACGGATCCAGGCTCAGAGAGCAGACCAAATAAAAAGGCCTTCCTTCGACTAGCTTTTGTGAAGGCATGGGGTGTTCAAAGCTGAGTAACCACATTCTCTCACAAAACTAACTGTAGGGGTTTTCAAAACATACAGCTGCAGCCTCACGTTGACTTAAACTACATGGAAAAGGAAGAAAACGTACGAGATGGCAGAAAAGAAAGTGAGAATCTCTAGAAAGTGAGGCTGAAAGAAAAGGAGTCAGGGAAAGAGACTTTCAAAGGCTTCTGAAGTGCAGAAGCTACTTTTGCCTATGATTCTCATCTTCCTAAGTGAATTGTTCAATCTTTTGAAATAACATCAATGGCATATGCTTGTCACAGCAAGTCAAACAATACTGAGGAGTGTAAGGACAAAGATACCAACAGCCTTAACATGAGACTGGTGTTCACAGACCTTCCAGGACAGAACGTTGTTCCTTGTTATTTGCTCCTTTCTTCCTTTGTCCAGGGGCTTGATTGGAAGATAAACGTCATGAATCTGTGTGCTGGATATTTTTATATTCTTATAAATATTCTCCAGCTCTGCTCTGGAATGTAGTTACTTGGAGACAGTTTGATTCTTTTCATTTTGTTTTCAAGCTTTGTTATAGGCAGGACCAGCATGGACTAAATATTTCCCCACTGAGACCACTGCCTTCTGAATACTCTACCCCATACCTTATGAACTGCAAAGTTTACCACTGGTGGGAACCTCTACCATCTCTTGATCTGTAGGAACTCCAAGGATTGCTCCCTCCACTTGAACTCTTTCCCCCTGCACTGTAGCTGTGCTCTGTAGAGGGGCTAGAATCCTCCCAAGGCTTCCTTCACCCACTTCCCGTCTTAGAGACCACCATCCTGCAGTATGTCATATCTATAGCTAGAAACCCATGTGTTGTGTTCTCTCTCTCTCTCTCTCTCTCTCTCTCTCTCTCTCTCTCTCTCTCTCTCTCTCTCTCTCCCTCTCTCTCTCCCTCTCTAAATTAAATCTGGTTCTGGTTCCTAGCTCTAGCAGGCCACAGACTAGACCCAATTAGTTAGGATGGGGGTGTGTCTCTCTCGTGGATCTGAATTACATCATGTGCACAGAAAGTCAAAAGGAAGCAGTGAACATAAAAGAGAAAAATGATCCAAAGGGAGAATAACAAGCCAGGCTTTGGCAAGTGTTGTGGCCTCGTGATTTTTGTCAATAGCAAACACCACTTTCTGGTCAATGTGCCTTCAAGTTATTTTATTTTATTTCTGGGACTGGCCTCAGCTAGCTTTGAACTTGGTAGGGTTGTCAAGGATAACCTTGACCTTCTGATATTTCTGTCTCCATATCCCTAGTGCTGGGGTTATAGCTATGCCCTGCTGTGTTCCATGTATCTAGTGTTGGGAACTGAACACAGAACCTCCTGAAAGCCAGGCAAGCACTCTACCAACTGAGTTGCATCCATAGCCCTAAAGTTAGTTCCTACTATAGACAGCATCACACAACATCATTTTTGATCAATGGTCCACATGTACAGGAGGTACTGGGAGTCCCATGCAATTTTATTGCCTGGTACATCATAGCCATCTTAGTTTGTATAAACAGACTCTATGGTGTTCACACAACAAAGTCAATTAATAAGGACTCTCATAATGTGCCATTGGTGGATGACTGGTTACTGTTGATGCGACAAAAGTTTCTGCCTCATACAGGACATTTTCAGGGAAAAAGCCAGAGGAAGAAGTGTTGAAATAACAAGGCTCTTTAATCAATGGGCATGCTCCTTTGAAGGAGGAAAAGTCAGACTACACAAGCCAACATGTGGGTGCTTGATAAACATGGGAAAGATAGAGAATGAGAACCCTGGGACAGAGGCTGGAGGCAGGCCGAATGGAATAAGAAGAGAGTGCGCTGCCAGAGCTCATTCTTAGATGACACAGCTTTGTGGCAGAATCTCTCTGACCAGAAATATTCAGTCATTTAGTATAGAATAAGAAGAAAGAGTGGTAGAATTCAAGAGGTCAGGAGATTCTCTAGAGTCACACAGCATCATAGGAGCATCTTAGCCTGTACATCCCTCAGATACAAACAAAATACATAACACACAGCTGCCAGACACCAGGAAGCAGAGACTAGCCTAAGTTCAAGTCAAAGGAGAAGCCTTTTAACACACAAGAATCAATGGCAGTGTCAAGACCATGCCTCTGAACCAGCTTAGAAAATGCCAGCTGGACGTAGTGGCATAAGTCTGTATTCACAGCACTAGGGCTCGATTTCAAGGCGATATGGATGTAGTTGGTAGCAGAGCAACTGTCTAGCCCCTGTAAGGAAGGACTTGGTTCAATCTCAAACATTGCTCTTATTGGTGGTGGTAGTGGTGATGATGATGATAAGGTAATGGTGGTGGTAATGGTGGTGGCTTGAATGAAATTCCCCTCATTAAGACCATTAAAAACTTGGTCCCTAGTTGGTGACTGAGAAGGATTGGAAAGTATGGCCATGTTGAAGACAGAGGGATGCTTTCATCTTAGATATCTGCCTCATGCCTGTGGACCAAGATGTGAGTTCTCAGCTGCCACCATTCCTTTGCTCTGGCATTGTGGGATCTAGCCCTCAGAAACCATAAACCAAAATAAATGCTTTTTTTAAAAGAAGTTGTCTCAGTCATGGCGTTTTATCACAGCAACATAAAAGTAACTAACAATAATACTACTACACAACAAAGAAAGCTTTTAAAAAGAAAATGCTAATTTGACCTGATGTAATCCCATCCATGCTAGGAGCTAAGGTGGAAAGCCTAAAAGCCCATAACTGACCTGAACAATTTATCAAGACTCCGTCTCAAGATAAAAAGGTTTAATTTTAACTTTTTTAAGGTGAGAGAAGGGTTGGAAGATGGCTTGTCCAGTAAAAGCACTTGCTGTGCAGCATAAGGACCTACATGCAATGGCCAGAGCATCTGCAAAGGTGGAAGAAGAAAATTAGTTCTACCAAATTGTCCTATGCCCTCCTTACATGCACCCTGGCACACCTACCACTACCTCTTATCATACATGCACAAACAGAAGGGATAAATAAACAAGCAATATGGTTTATTTGTATCCTTTAGGCCTGGGATATAAGTCAATGGTGGAGTGTTTGCCTGGCACAGAGAAGTTCTCAGCCTTCTTAATGCTGCGATTTTTTCATACAGTTTCTTATATTGTGGTGAGCCCAACTATAAATTTATTTTTGTTGCTACTTTATAACTGCAATTTTGCTACTGTTATGAATTGTAATATAAATGTCTGTGTTTTCTGAGGGTCTTTGGTGACCGCTGTGTGTTGTGACCGACAGATCGAGAACCACTGGCTAGCACACTGTATTACTAACAACACCAACAGAACAACCTGTCACTGCCTTGACATTGCTTTATTTGTAGCTCCGGCCCTGAGGCTCCCATGGTAGAAATTATGACAGAAAGTGCAATGTGACTTGCCAAACACCCAAGGTCACAAGTTATATAATTTTTCTCCTTGAATCTTAATAAGGAGAATAAGGGGAGAGGAGTATTCCCCCACTAAAAAATTCTTTAGAAATAAGGTGTTTGGGATGTTATGACTACAAGGTATCCTAATGAACTGGGTGAAGAGAGCTAGAGAAGCAAGACAGCTTCAGATTATGCAGAACTGCAGAAAAATGAGCACTGTCTGTGACCTCCAAATGTCCTATAAGACATCATTTAGGTGGAAAGCCCATTTACAGCAATCTCTGCCTAGAACCCAGCCCTGTTTTGACAAATAAACACAACAGACTTTTACATTTTCCAGGAATGCAACTACTTTGTAAATTTGTTTAGTTTGGGACTCTGCCAAGAGTTGTTCACTCAGGAAAATCATGTTCCAAGGATTAACACTCATCAAGGTTTTGTGTTTGCCTTGCCAATACAGCCCATCATGTCAGGCTGTAAGTCACACTGTCATCAACCATGGTTTAGAGCTGTTGCATGCAGAGTACTAAAATAAATATTGCAGCTTTTGGCATATTTGTTTTAAATGGCATTTATTCATGTTTATATTACAATAAAATAATTATATATAATTAATGCACTCTTCTGCTAGGTCTGTTATATTAAAGCACTGTATCTTGATCCGGTATCCTGAATAAATGACTAGTTTGTTATGATTGTAGGAAGTCAAGGTGTCCATGGGGTTGCTTCCTCTACAAGCTGTGAGAAAAGATCTGGATTCTCAGCTTGTGGATGGTTTTCTACTATGTTCTTATTGATGATAACGCCTCACTATGCATGTCTGTATCCACATTTCCAATTTTGAAAAGGACACTTGTTTCATTGGATTCAAGTTCATCCTATTGGACTTCATTTTATCTGAGTGACCTCTTTAAGGGTCCATCTTCAAAAATATTCAGAGGTAGTAGAGTTTAGGACTGTAACACATACATTTCTGAGGGTACATACAGGGTGAACCCAAGTCAATCTGCAACAATTTTAGGTATATACAGTATTACTGCATATGAATTTTATTCTAAAATAGCAAAGAAAGATGTTAGATCAGGACATTGAGTCTGACAGTGTTGTCCCATGAGGATAACAAGAAATAGTATGCTACAGCAGGGAGAGATGCTCCTAGCTGCTAACTTCTAGCCTAACAAGGTTTACCCAAGATATCCATGATAGATAGGGAGACTGGAAATGAAAACTAGCTGGCTATGAGACTGAAGAAGACAGGGGCTCCATGAAGCCAACTTGGCTGTAAAAACATAGACTCATGTATACTTTGCTCAACACCTTTAATAGATCCTTATTTCTAAGGTGTGGATCATCAATGTAATTCTACTTTCTCAGATCTATTTTTCTCTTGTTCATCTTCAATGTACCCTACTGATGAGTCAGACTTCTTCCTGCCCCAGAAATAACTTCATATGTGCTTTTCTGTCCAAGGAATTCTGCAACTTTTTTTTTTCTTTCTCTCCAAAGGGTTCACAGTTTTCAAAGCCATGCCACATTTTTTTTTCTCCATAGAAAGATTTCTGCAGCTAATAGAACTGAGCAATTGGCAGGTGATGTAGAATTTGGAAAGATACATGTATAGGAGCAATGAGGAAATAGGGGTCATAGGAGTGCTGAAAATATGGCTTTTACATCGCTGGGCACCATCACATATGAGTAAACGTGGAGAAAACCAAAGAGCAAATGATTTGTTTGCAACAAAAGGAGCCTTAGAACAGAAAAAAAGAGTGAGCTTAGTGTAGGTAATGGAACACTGGTGGTTCCTTGCTGCTGATGGGGTTAACTCACTCTGTCCATTGAAATGGACTGTGTTCTTGAGAGTACCACCATACATGAGCATGAGTGTATGATCTCAATATGAAATCTCTCCCACAGGCTCATTTGTTCAATGATTTGTTTCCCCATATAGTGATGTTATAATAGGAAGTCATTGAAATTTTAAGACAGGACCTAGCTGGAGGAAGTGGGCGACTGGGAGGACACTTTTCCAAACTAGACTGGCTCTGCTTCCTTCCCTTTGCTCTACATCTGTGTAGCATGAGGTTTTTAAACTTCTTCGGCCTGGTATGTCTATTGCCAAGATGCTCTGCCCAAGAGTCTGGGGCCAAGAATCATGAACTTACTCTCCCGAAATCATGAGCAAAATACTTCCTCTACTTAAAATGTCTCAGGTGTTCTGTCATGTGACAGACATTCCTACATTCCTGCAGTATCTCATCAACAAGACAGTTTCTTGTCCACATTAGAGCTCCAATTTACTCTTTAGGAACATGCACCCAGAATCCAAGAACTTCAAAATATACATCCCTTTATTTTATGTTTGCTGTGTGACTTTTCCTGGGAAGATGAGAACAAATATTTATTTGCCTCAGATAGGGCTCTAAACATAGACAAAAAGGGGAAGCAGAAGAAACTAGGGTGGGGAGGAGGGAAATGTAATCAGGATATATTGTATGGGGGGGGAATCTATTTTTAATAAAAGGGGAAAAGAAAAGAAACTGGTTAAGTTAAAAAATTATATAGCAAAGAAACAATCCCATCCAAATGTAGCTTGGTAAAACAGTAAGTGTAGAAGGGTTACTTATACTAACACAAGTGATGAATGAGTTCATTGCTTGAGTAGCTACATTGCCAGAAAAGCCACTTCAACATGCATGACACACAACATATGTGACAACTATTGTTGTATCACTGGAGATCAAGCACAATTTAAATATAGCTCCACTGAAGAGTCTTCTCCCAGCTCCCCAGGAAATTGTCTATTGCTCACATAATCTTAGGAATAGACATTGTGAGACTTGTAGTTTTCTGAGCTTTTCAAATTTCATATATCTTGGTTTCTTGTGTTGTTGTTGTTTTTTTTTTTTTTTCAAGACAGGGTCTCTCTGTGCAGCCCTGGCTGTCCTGAAACACACTCTGTAGATCAGGCTGGCCTTGGATTCAGACATCAGCCTGCTTCTTTCTGTCTCTTAAGTGCTAGGATTAAAGGCACACGCCACCACTGCCTGGCTGAGTTTCATACTTTTTGTTAGTTTC
The DNA here is from genome assembly GCA_004025045.1 of Sigmodon hispidus. Taxonomy (NCBI): domain Eukaryota; kingdom Metazoa; phylum Chordata; class Mammalia; order Rodentia; family Cricetidae; genus Sigmodon; species Sigmodon hispidus. The sequence continues at coordinate 208,140 of PVIH01001120.1, read as the reverse complement.
TTAAGAGCGTCTCTCCTCCCTCCTGGAGGTGGTTAGTCTTGATACAGCAGTATGAGAGGTAGGGATTTGGGGAGATGATTGGATGTAAGAGCTTTGACCCATCAATGGGCTGATCTATTGACAGAGTCATGGTTTTATGGCAATATTGGATGGCAATGGAAACTTTTAGCATTAGGGCCTCGCTGGAGCAAATAAGTCTCCATGGTGCCTCTGTCATCCTTTGCTCTCTAGTTGCCAAGAACTGAGAAGACGATACACATTCCCCCCACCCCCGACCTTATCTTGGGCCCCAAAGCTGGCCATAGAGTAAAGCCTCTGAACCCCTAAGGTGAGGTAAATCTTTCTTCCCTTCTGTCATTTTCCTTGGGTGTTTGTCATGGGGCCAAATGGTATTTGCTACTGTACTCCACCTATATCTATCCTTTCCTTCTTTCTTTCTGTGATAATCTATGTGTTAGTTGTCGTAGAATATTATTTTGAGATGTGTTACATTTGTTTGCACTGTGGAACATTTGTTTACTGATGTAAAGATGTGTTGCATTTTTTTTAATGCTGCATTTGTTTAACTTTGAAGCTATGTTAGTTTGCCTGTCTAAGGCACTTGATTGGCCCAATAAAGAGCTGAATGGCCAATAATAGGGCAGGAGAAAGGATAGGTAGGGTTGGCAGGCAGAGAGAATAAATAGAAAAAAAGCAAGAGAGGGTCAAGAATCAAGAAAAAGAAGGGGCCAGATACCCAGCCACCCAGCCATACTGTCACCCAGCCATGCTGTCACCCAGCCACCCAGCCATCCTGTCACTCAGCCATCCAGCCACCCAGCCATGCTGTCACCCAGCTACCCAGCCATCCTGTCACTCAGCCATCCAGCCACCTAGCCATCCTGTCACCCAGCTACCCAGCCATGGTTTCACCCAGCTATCCAGCCACCCAGCCATCCTGCCACCCAGCCACCCAGCCAGACACAGAATAAGAAGAAAATAAAAGATGTACAGAAATAGAAAAAGATAAAAGCCCAGAAAAAAAAAAAGTAGAGAGGATAACATAAGAAAATCTGGCTAGGAACAAGCCAAGGTAAGGCCGAGCATTCATAAAAAAGAATAAGCCCATGTGTGATTTATTTGGGGGCTGGGTGGTGGGCCCCTATAAGAGTAAAGAGTAAAAAACAACCAAGAACAATTATTTTCTCCATATAGACCCTGAGTCTCAGAACTAGCTGGTCACAGTGATAGAGATAGTCCTTTGGCTGCAGTCTGTGACTCAAAGATTAAACACATAACTTAAGCATTTTGAATTAGGAGCAAGAGCTTCAAATTATTTCTTCAAATACTAGAACAAAAGCTATTTTTCTTCTGTTGGATGTGGAGGAAAGCACAGGATGTGGCTGGCAGTCAACCACCCCAGACAGATGAGAGACGCTGCTTTGGCATCAGAGAACTCTGCAAAGGACTGTGATAGATGCAGAAAGAAAATGTGCCCTTTTCTAACAATCTCTGGATCCATCGAAGGTTTGTGCTGTGTGAGCCAACCTGTCTTTATAGTTTAATTTGCCACTTTGAGTCTGGGTCTTCACTTACAACTGGAAGGTGTTTTTTATTTGCTTGTTTATTCTCCAACCATCAATATTTACTGAGCATTTACATTATACTAGACTACAGAAAATATTGTCTCTGCTCTTTGGGAGCTTACATCCTAGAATTTTTTTTTTAAAGTACACCTCTTTTAAAATGACATTTTGGTTTGTTTGTTTCCTGTAAAGTACTGAGGGAATACTTGGTAGCGTGTGAGCTGTGGGACTGACTTAGCCCCATTATCATTTGAAGAAAGGAAGAGGAAGGATTTTAAAGAGAGCCGGTGACAGACCATTCAGGGTAGGATTTCCAGCCAGAGTGAAAAGAGACTCAGCTAAAGAGAGCTGTTCCGCAGGACAGAGGATGAGGGATGCTGTGGGATGTGAGCAGAGGAAGCAGGCTATCTTACACACTCTAGAGTCAAAAAGATCACTAGGCCTTTTCTCAGATACATGGCAACCAAACTGAAATGTTTGGGGACACGACAAAGTAAAAAGAAAGGTGATCCTGGGCACTTGCCTAATAGAAATTAAAAATAAATAAATCAATAAAGGACTGAAATCAAAGGCAGTCTGTTAAGAGCGTCTAGAAATTCTGTGTTTCTGTGAGTGGACTGGCACCTTGGAGCCCATTCCCTCCAGAGGAACACCTAACCCAGTCTTGATATTAGGATGAGGAAATTGGACTTTCCTGGAATGGATGCTGACCTGATCTACTTTGGGACCTCTTGCCCTTTCTGGGGAAGGGATGGGGGGGATGAGGAGGAGGGAGGCTGAAGGCTGACTGGGAGGGGTTGGGATGGGGAAGGGAGTTGGAACAAGGGGATACATGAATAAAAAGACTTTATTTTATAAATAAATAAAAAAAAACAGCTATTCGGAAGCACAGAACTAAATAGTTATTGCTCCCCATTGTCACAATGGGCCAAGAGTGTAGTGGCATCCTAAACTAAAATACATCTTAGACCAAAATTTCAAATGGAACAGTTAGCCTTTTGTCAGTCAATCTCATTCCTCACCTATAAAAATAAAAAGTCCACTTTAGCTTTTGAGGGGGGTGGCAAGGAAGAGGGGAAAGTATGGGCCATGGTTGGAAATGGTAGTTATATTAGTGGTTGTTGTTGTTAGGATAAACTTTACATTCTAAATGGGAAAAAAGTCCATTAACTGCCAAGAGGGAATAAGGAGACAATTTTCTTTAGAGAAGTTTCAAAACCAAAGGACTAATTTACATGAAAAGTTGTAGAGAAAAGTAACTGAAAAAGCCCATTCATAAACTTTTATTCCACTTACATGAACTTTAATACATGTGTTCTTAACAATAATGCTTGGATTGTTCATGAACGTTTCATAAGACATTAAAGCAAAGCTAGCCATCATTTCTAACAACTGGAAGATTCTAACAAGCTCAGTACCTCTCTGCCAATCATTCATGAGCAAGCTACCAGAACAAGAGAAACATTACACCTCATAGGCCAATGTGTGGCAATTACCCACTGGCCAATTAGAGCAGAGAGCACTGCTAAAGCTGATAACACTTGTTCTTTAAGGCCTGGTTTGGGAGCTTCAAAATAGAGAGCAGAAGCTTAGGTCCTATTGCAATCGACTACAGCGAGAGTGACATCATGCATATATGACATATTAACATAAAGCCATGTGACAAAGTTTTATAGCCGATGTGTGAAAGTCAGTCACAACAGTCATCAGATACCAGGCCCTAGAAGTGCTAATATAATATGCATAGGTAACAAAGGGAACCTGGAAACGTTGAACATACTGGGGAGAAATCAGCCACAAATTTTAGAAATTATCAATCACTAATCATTACTGTGAACTTACAATATTCCCTCATTACCCAAGGAAAGTAGAGCAGCTCTCTGATCCTTTTGCCTCAGCCCACACACAGACAAGCCTGGTGCTAATGATTGCCACCGATGGCTCACTCAGCATGCCAGATGCTGTCATGAACACTTCATGAGTATTGCCTCATTTAAATTTTATAATGCTATTTGAGGTAGCAACCGGTCATTTTCTTAAGGTAAGTAAATTGAAACACAGAGTTTTTCAAGCTCACAGACCAGTAAGGCTTTATAGTTGGTAATGGGAAGAGTAACATTCCAATCCCTCTAACTTTCATTTTTAGCTTAAATATATTATTTTAACTCCATTTTTGGCTCCTTGACACCTCCAATGATTTGTGGGAAGGTTCATTTTTATGCCTTTAAATTTTATGTCTACATATTTTATGTCTATGTTTGTGCTGCCACTGCATATAGATTTTTCCAAGTTTTTTTTCACACAATAGATTGTAATCATATTCTTTCCCCTCCTCAACCCCTCCATGATGCTCCCCACCTCCATACACACCAACTTTGTGTGTTCTCTTTCTCAAAAAAAAAGCCATAAAAAAACAAGAAACAAAAATTAAAACAAAAGTAAAACCAATAAGACAAAAATTCCAAAACAAAACAAAAAGCACACACACAAAACAGAATCTCTTTTTTTTTTTTTAAACTTTATTTATTATTTATTTATTTATTTATTTGCCTTGGTGTTTTGCCTGGAACTGGAACTACAGACAGTTGTTAGCTGCCATGTGGGTGCTGGGAATTGAACCCGGGTCCTCTGGAAGAGCAGATGGTGCTCTTAACCGCTGAGCCATCTCTCCAGCCCCCAGAATCTCTTTTGTGTTGGCCAACCTTTCCTGGAGTGTGGCTTATAGAGCCATTGGAGAAAAGTGATTTTCCATTTCCCAGCAGGTATCAACTGCAAGTAGTTTCTTGGTTAGGGACAGAACATTGTGTCCACTTACTCTTCTCAGTTTCTGGGATTTCTGTCTGCTTTAAACCTGTGCAGATCTTGGGTGTACTATTACAGTCATTGAGAATATACTGCACCAACCCTGTTGTATCTGGAAGACACTGCTTCCTTGGAGTATCCATCACTTTGGCTCCAAGGATCTTTCTGTCTCTTCTTCTGCAAAGATCCCTGATCCTTGAGGGAGGGGTTTGATGAAGAATTCCCATTTAAGACTGAGTATTCCAAAGTCTCTCAAGATCTGCACATTGTCCAGGTGTGGGTCTCTGTGTTAATTACCACCTATTGCAAAAGGAAGATTCTCTAATTCAGGTTGGAAGAGTGATTCTAATTAGTCTTATTAATAAAAACCAGGAGTCAGATATCAAGGTGAATTCTGAAAGATCAGAAAAACAGAGCATTAACCATTAGAGACTTCTTACCTCTACCAAATCCTCAGAATAAAAGGGGCTAAGATCTTGTATCCATCTGCCTTATATTCCTGTCTCTACCATCCTGGTATTGGGATTAAAGACCTGAGCTTCCATCAAGTGCTGGGATAAAAGTTGTGAGCCTCCCAAGTGCTAGGATCAAAGGCATGAGCTGGGATCAAGGCTTGTGCCACTGCTGCTTAGCCTCTATGGTTAACTATTGACTAGCTTCAGCCTGTGATCTCCAGACAAGCTTTATTTGTCAGAACACAAACAAAATATTATACAATGGAGTTGAGTGCTGCAGTGATCTATGGGGATAGCAATACGTCATTAGGAATTATTATATGTATGTACATATATACAATGTTTATAAAATTACATAGAAAATTTATATTTATGGTATTAAAATTAAAAATAGTTCCCTCAGTTCCTGATGCCCTAGACCAATGGTTCTTAATGCTGCAACTCTTTAATACAGTTATTCATCTTGAGATGACCACCAATCATAAAATTGTCATTGCTACTTCATAACTGTCATCTTACTACTATTATGAATCATAATATAAATAGCTGTGGTTTTCAATGGTCTTAGATGACCCCTGTAAAGGGTCCTTTGATTCCCAAGGGGGTCATGACCCAGAGGTTGAGAACTGTTACCTTAGAGAGACCTGCTGAGATGAGATTCTGGAACTTCGGTTACTTGTCCTTACCCTAAGAATAAACTTTCCTCCTGAAGAAGACACAGTGTATCATTTCACGCATGCTCAGAATCAACAATCTAACATAGGAAACAGTGTCAGGTTTCATGCCCAACAGAGAGTTTGGTCTGGGAATAAGTTAAAGAAATACATGATCCAATGGACAAAGGTATTTTATAATTCTCCCTTTTGGACAACATCACCAATTTAAGATGTTTAAGAGTTTATGCCCTTACATAGAATAGGATAGAATCTGATTAAGTGACTATGAAGACCAATACACCACTTTGGGAGGAAGCTGCTGCTGTGACCAGGTAAGTAGTATAAAATGAGTATCAACTCCATCTATGTCACACCACCAAATACTTGTGACTTAAGCTGAAACAATATACTTTCTCATCTCTTTAAGGAAGTCACAAAGTCAAACTTCTATGTCTACACTCACACAAAAACAAACAAAAAAATGAAATAAAACAAAACAAAAATGAGATGTGATGGGGAGATGGGTAGAGAGAACTGACTACTCTGACAAGGACCTGGGCTTAGTGTCCAGGACCCACTTGGCATCAGACTACTGTGTGTAACACTAATTTCAGGGGATCTGATGGTCTCCTCTGGCCTCAGTGAGTGAGCACTAGACAGGCACATAGTGTATGTGCATTACATGCAGGGAAATACTCATACACATAACTTAAAATCTTTCTCAAATATTGGTTCCTGTAAAGGTTAACTATATTACATTTTTATAATATATAGCTATATTATATTTTTAACCATAAAACTACTGGGTTTGGAACACTGCTCTCAGTAACCTCATTTATTTAGGCAGAATTAGCCTCAATCTAGCAATGTCTTTATATTCTTTTTATCAGATGCCAAGAACAAACAAATTAAATCTAGGAGAAATGAATGAGATACTCTTTATACCAATACTTACTTCATAGTCATTGTTAAATTAATATGAGATGGATAAAACAGTGATTATTAGAACAGGTTAGTAATTGAGATTTCTGTGGCTAGAAGTATCAAAAACCCAGTCAGTTGATTTTAATATATAGCTCATAAGGTCCAATTAGACAGGATAAAATTTTTAGTCATTCTACAAAGGCATATCATCTATGATCAGGAAAGAAACTAGTCTTAACTGGTATATCTAGTCAAAGATATCTGCCTATATTTCCTCAGCTAGGTTGTAGGTCTGAAAATTGGATGGAGAGTTCTGCTCTTAATACATTTGAGTATTAAGAGAAATGGTCATGAATTCTATATTCTGGCCTGCTCAGATTCCTCATGCATTCCTTCCTGAACTCCTCATGGAAAAGGCATGTATGTTCTTTACTATTGTTGCAGTCCCAAGAACTGCTACCAATATTCAACTATCCATGAAGGTTTCACAGTTCACATCAACTGTGAAGCTGGTAGCTGTCTCAGTACTGATGAAAACATTTTTGTGCAGGTTACATCATGTCTTTCATAGAATCAAAAAGCTATGGAGCTACATGAATTCGGGGAAGGCAGAACTCTGAGCTAATGAAGGCTAAGAGGGTTTATTTGTTTGCCAAAGTCAGCTGTCCCTCTGAATGCATCTATAAATAAACGTGAGTAATTAGGTACGTGGAAAGTCACTGAAATAGCAGGTGGAGAGCTGAAGCAAGAAAGGTTTTTAATTACCATTTATGCAGCACCATTTTATCCTTAGGATGCTGTAACCCGGGGAAGCAGAAACTGAGTAATTTTCAAGCCTGGAACAATTTGGTGACTACCCAGTTGAAGAAGGAAAACAACATTTATCATATGTGTATAAAATTTTAGAGTTTTGGAAGAAGAGCTTTCTATAAAAATGACCCAAAGTTTTATTATTTGCTTGTTTTATATTTTTCAGTTTTTGAAAATTTCTTTTCATATAGAAATACAAACATTCAAGTATGTAATATATTAGCTAAGTGAGTGAGGTCATGACAACATTATCATAACTAACATGAATTTACCTTGCAACATTCAGGTAAAGAAAAATAAAGTTAATCATTTCCTAAAATTTAAATAAAATTATGGCCAATGAGATGGGCCAGTGGGTAAAGGTCTTGCTCTCAGGCCTAGAGGCCTAAATTCAATTCATAGAACCCATTTGAAAACAGAAGAAAAAAATCAAATGCATAAAGCTGTACTTTGACCCCACGCACACACTGCAGCATGCATACCCACCCCCACAGCATGTCATATGCACAGTAGCTATAAAATATGATTACAAAATTTAAAATGAAATATGATGCTAAATATCAAGCAGACTGGCAGAAAATTTAATCTCAATTATACTTTGGGAGACTTATCCTTTCTTGGGTAGTAAATATGTCCTGGGAAGATTATGCAATTCAAAATCATTTTTGAATTGCCAAAATGTCTGGTGGGACCATCTTATCTCAGGTATAGAAATAAGAAGGTATATGTTTGTAATTCAAAACAATAACAATACTGATTTCTAGTCACTCTATCTTTTTAAAAAAGTTTATTTATTTATTTGTGAAAGCGTGTGTGTGTGTGTGTGTGTGTGTGTGTGTGTGTGTGTGTGTACATTTGTATGTTAAGGAAGGCAAAAAAAGGGCATCGGGAATCCTCAGAATCCTTTCCTCTCACTCTATGCCTATTCCTTTGGGTTACAGACTCCCCTAGGTCAAGGGCTTGTATTTTCTCAGGTAGGGTGACAGACAGTAAACTCCATCCACCTTCTTGCGTCCATTTCTCACAGAGTTGGGGTTATACTCCTAACTTGTTACATGAATGCTGGTGTCCAAACCCCAGTCCTCCTGGTTATGCAGGAAGTTTTCTTAACTGCGGAATGGTCCTTCCAACCCCTTACTCTACTCTGCTTTCTTACTATCACCATGTGTGATGATGGGTTTTCATTGCTAACTCAACATGGTCTAGAACCACTTGAGAAGAGAATCTCAGTGAGAAACAGTCCTGATGGACTGCTGTGTGAGCATGTCTGTGGGAAGCTGCTGTGATGGTGCTAACCGATGAGGGAAGTATTACATTTTTATAATGTCAACAGAGGGTGGTACCATCCCCTAGTTTAGGGTCCTGGACTATATTAAAGTGTCAAGGAGATCTGAGTAGCAGGCATGCATGCATTTATTTCTATCTGTTCCTGACAGTGGATATGATGCAATGTGATTGGCTGCTATAAGTCCCTGCCACCTAGATGTCTCTGCAATGGTGCTCTGTATCTGGAATTGGGGGCTAAAATAAGCCCTTTCCTCCAAGTTGCTTTTTGACAGGATATTTTATCACAGCCACAGAAATAAAGCTGAAGACATCATGATTTGCAATTTTATTATTTTCTTTTTTTGGGGGGAAAGGGAGAATTTATTTCAGCGTACAGTTCCACATCACAGTCCACCACTGAGGTAAGTCAGGGCAGAATGCCAAAGAGAGGCTTGTTCACCATGGCTTGTTCAGCCTGCTTTCTTACTGAACCCAAGACCTCCTGCCCAGGGCTGACACCACAGATTTGCAATTTTTTAATAATGTGAATGAAACATATTCTGTCCTCCACAAAATTCTTTTATATTTCTAGATGACAATACATATGTGAGCCCAAATTAGGACACTTATTACTTATTCTTTTTTTTACAGGCATTAGAAATGCTTTTTTAAATTATTTGTTTAGAATAAAATGCTGTTACAAAAATCAGAATTGAAGTCTAATAAAACAATTTAATAAAACAAGGCACAATGTTTAAGGCAAAATTCATAAAACGGTATGCAAAGTTAATATAAGATCATATTTCTTCATGTCCTTTAAGGGAGGAAACACAGAATTTAAATAGTTTAAACATTCTCTTTAGAATATTAGCCATTATAAGGTAACATAAATTTGATACTATAAGATTATATCTTTTTCAGAAAACAAACTTCATCATTAATTCACATTTCTGAGTTACATTTTAGTTATGTATATACTTATACAGATATTTCTAATATACAAGATTTTAGGTACTAAAAATTAAAGAAATCAGCATACATAATAATTTGACCAAAGTAAAAGTAACACTTCTTAGTGTTGTTTGTTGATATTTGAAGCCCCCAACTTTATAAAAAGCTAATCTGGTAACATAGAAAGTTTTTCTCATCATGTTCTGTATCTAACAAATACCAAGTGGACTCAGAATACAACAGACCTCAGGACAGGTCTGCACAAGACTAGTGACTAGTGGGGTCAACACTGTGTCTCAGGAATACCAGGGCTGACCTTGTGAACTGTGAGACCAGGGACTCTCAGCCATCCCTGCACATAAAACCAACCAACTTAGTTACGGTTCCAACAGCAGCAATGCTAACCTCATCCTAGTTTCTTTCCCCAGCTGGAGTTTTGAATAATACAGTTTTATTCAATTTATTCATGGCTAAAAGAATAAAGTATGTTCTAGTGAATGCAGATAGTTTTCTGCATGTAAGTAACCTTCACTAGACTCCTAGATTTAATACATACATAATACACAGATCAAGTAGTGTATCAACTGAGGCTGACTAATGCAAGGCAAAAGCCTAGCAGCACCCATCAAGACCACCTTCTAAGTTTTCAATTTTGTGAGTTAGTGGAATGCTTCTTAATTCAATCCTTAGTAATTATAGTTCAAGAAATGCATAATGTCCAACCTGGACACAAAGGAAAGCATGTGCTGAACTTTGCTGAGACATGGTAGGGTAGTCTTTAAAATTCCTGCTTCACAGAAAAGGCCTATCATTGCAGAAGAAATTTGGGTGACTGTCCAAACAGTCAGCTGTTTCTACATTTCTATAGTTTTGGAAGTTGTTTGCGTTGTACTTTCTGTTCACTCAAGTAATATTTTATCCTTTTTGAATCTATGATGGAAATTGAAGACAAGAAAGTTATAATTTTCCTTTTTACCAAATTCAGAAAAAAACTTACATAAGAGATGTAAAGTTTATAAGATTGAAAGACATAAAAGCTTAAATTGTTTATCTAAAATATATTTGGGGGGCTAAAAAGATAGTTTTAAAATGGTAAACTCATAAAACGATGTTGTTTAGGTATAAGACTTTAAGTTCATCAAGATAAGATAGATTAATGAATCCAAAGCTGTTCAGTGGTTGTGGTTTGCAGCTTGGACATGTTTTTTTGCTTTTTTTGTTTAGAGTCCACTAATGAGTGAGTACATTCCCTGCTTATCTTTCTGGGTTTGAGACACCTCGCTCAGGAGGATATTCTCCAAATCCATCCATTTGCCTGCAAATTTTAGGATATCATTTTTTTTCTTCCTGCTGAGTAATACTCCATTGTGTAGATGGACCATAGTTTGTTAATCCATTCCTCAGTTGAGGGGCATCTAGGTTGCCTCCAGGTTCTTGCTATTACAAATATGCTGCTATGAACATAGTTGAGCTAATGCCTTTGGAGTGTGAATGTGAGTCTTTAAGGTATATGCCCAGAAGTGGTATTGCTGGATTGATTGGGGAGATTGATTTTCAGTTTTCTGAGAAACCATCATACTGCATTCCAGAGTAGCTGAACAAGCTTACACTCCCACCAACAATGGAAGAGTGTTCCCCTTGCTCCACAACCTCTCCAGCATAGGCTGTCATCTGTGACTTTTATCTTAGCCAATCTAACAGGTGTCAGGTGGTATCTCAAAGTTGTTTTGATTTGCATTTCTCTGATGGCTAAAGAAGTTGAGCACTTTTTCAAGTACCTTTCAGCCATTTGTAATTCTGCTGAGAATTCTGTTTTTAGATCTGAACCCCATTTTTTGATTGGGTTATTCAAGGTTTTGGGCTCTAGTTTCTTGAGTTCTTTTTGTTCTTAGTGTCTGTGCCACTGGTGTTATATTTAGGAAGTGGTCACCTGTGCCAATTCATTGGAGGGTATTTCCCATTTTCTTTTCTATCAAGTTCAGAGTGGCTGGGTTTACGTTGAGGTCTTTGATCCACTTGGATTTGAGTTTTGTGCAGGGGGATAGGCTTGGATCTATTTGCATTTTTCTACACACTACCAACCAGCTGTGCCAACACCATTTGCTAAAGATACTATCTTTTTTTCATTGAATATTTTGGGTCTCTTTGTCGAAGATCAGGTGTTCATAGAGTGGTACCTTGGATCCCACTCCCTCTAGAGGAACACTTGACTCAGTCTTCATGTTGGGGTGAGGAAACTGAATCTGCCAGGAGTGGATGCTCAACTGAGCAATATTGGAACCTTCGGACCTCCTGCCCATGCTGGGGAGGAGATGGGGAGATGTGGAGAAGAGAGAGTGACTGAACGGGGTGGGAGGGGGAAGGGACCTTGAATAAGGATATACATGGATAGAAAATGTGACTTTATTCATAATAAAAAAGATAGATAATGGAGTATTTTCTCTGAATTTTCCAAATACAAATAGACTGAATATTATAAATGCAATTTTTGATAATTTTTTTATTGTATATAGTTTTATTTGTTAACATTAACACCTTTCTTTTATATTTAGACAATACCTGAAAATTGTTCATATTGTATATAATTTTGCTATGTTAATATTAAAACCTTTCCCATTTATTTAGACAAAAAGGGAGAGATGTTGTGGAATAATCTCTTTGTACTCTGTGAAGATGTATCACACTGATTGGTTTAATTAAAAAGCTGATTGACCAGTAGCTGGGCAGGATGGAGAGTCTACTAGGAGGCAGAAGGCAGAGATGCCAGGCAATACAGAGCAAACAGGACACTGCAGAAGAGAGGTAATAAAGCCACAGGAAGAAAATAAATTAACTGAAATGGATCGACTTAAGTTATAAGAACTAATTAGAAACAAGCTTAAAATATCAGCCAACTTTTCATAATAAATAAGTTTCCATGTGACTATTGAGGAGTCCATAGTCCTGATGAAAATGTAAAAATATCAGTTATTTTATTATTTTCTTCACCCTTCCTGATCTCACATCAATCACACATATTTACTTAACAATAAATTATGAAATGCTAGAAATTATTTAAATGAAGTTTTGTGTTATTACATAAACCCTAATTTAAACAATTATACAAAAGAATGAGTGCTAATACAGTGATTAACTAAACAGATATAAGAAGAGCTTTAGTTATCTTAATTTATCAGTTCTATTTGGTACTTGGGAATCTTATTCTTGTTTAAAATTCAAAGCTATGCACCAGAGTGCAAATTACAATATATATCATTCTTGTGTATTCTGTGCATTTTAGTTTTTATATGAAATATTTGATGATCTATACAGTACATTTTGCATTAAAATTTTGTATTTGTACTTAGTAACTGTTTTAAAACTAAGGAGTATATGAAGAAAGCCATCACTATTATATGAGTAATTCAAAGAACAGTTTGTCTCAAAGAGGTAAAGGAATCAAAAAAAAAAAAAAAAAAAAGATTGACAACAGGGCTGTCATAGTCATAGGGACAGCTCCTGTAGCCTCCTGAATAATCACATACTGCCCATCAATAAAATGGCCTCATTCTGCCATTCTGAGCATGTCTGCTCTGTGTCTTGTGCTTGTTTGGTTGGTTTTGATAAAAAGTCTACACATAACCCTGGGGCAAGGAAAAGCCTAACTCTCCAGTGTTTTTCATGGATTGTTAGAAAAAGACGAGGTGGATGGGGACAGGAATTCGTAGTAAGCATCTCTTAGTTTTTGTTGGAGATTATAAGTATAAAACATAGTGTGATAGTAGGTGAAATATTATTTAACCAGGCTAGGTCATGTGTGGAGTGCTGATAAAACATTTGTGGGGGTGTCTTTGTGGGTGCCTGGAGAAGAGACCATCATTTGAATCTATGAGGTGAATAAAAATTGTTCTTCATAGTTCTCAGAACACCAGTACAGGTAACATCTCCTGTCATCCAGTGAAGACCTGGATAAAGAATGTGGAGGAAGGCAGATTTACTCCCATCCAGAGCCAAAACATCCTGTTCTCCCTCAATCATCAGTGCTCCTGATACTTGGACTGTCAGATGTGTGCCAAGATTTAAACATTGCCTCAGCTGGTACTCAGGCTCAGCTTTTCTGAGACTTTAGTTTCATAATTTTGTCAGCCTCAGCCAAGCCTTCACAATAAATCTCTTTTTACATTGCTTTCTTTCAATATACATATATGTCCAACAGGTTGTTTTTCTCTGGAAAACCCTTACTGATACACAGGGCTAATATGACTTGAGTTTTTTGTTTTATTTTTTTACCACATTAGTCAAGAGTACTGTAGACTTTTATTTTGACAGCAATTTTTGTAAGCACTGAGTTACCAAGTTAGAGAAGTAAAAATGATTGCATTTGGGGCACTTTAAAAGCACACAAGCATAGCAATATTACACTCCACTTGAGTCATCACTTCCTAATTAGAGTTTGGCTTTATTTTTGCGAGCTATAACAGTATTCATCTTGATTATATTATTGTTCTGTTGGCTTGTCAGTAAAATGTGTTATTGTGAACAATGTGGGTGATAGTGTGTCTTTGAAGGTAACAAAAGATCACAATTTTATAAAATAGAACACATCAATTAAAATCCCAGAGTTTGACCATGGATGTTTTAATAACTGCTCACTCAATTGTGCATAATGTTATGCAAGGTGCTTAACCCACCCTACAGATTTTAGATTTTTGTCTCAGGGTGTACTCTTTCATTCATTCTTTTTTTCTTTTTGGGGAGGAGGTGTAAGGGTTTGAGACAGGGTTTCTCCATGTAGCCCTGGCTGTCTTAGCCGCCTGGCCTGGAACTCAAGAGATCTGCCTGCCTCTGCTTCCCCCACGCTGAGGGACTAAGAGTGTGCCCCATTGTACCAGGTTTCTAGATGTTTTCTTTCCAGCACTTAGTCTTTCATAGAGAACATGTTAAATATTCAGACAGGGTGGCCAAGGTTTTCTATATAAACACAGAGAACAACAAGCTGCTATTTCTGAAGAAGAGACCCGAAGAGGTTCCCTTAGGTCTGCATCATTCAGCAAAGATGAAGAACCTTCTTATCAGTAGAACTGCAAGCCTTGAGTGGCTACCCCAAATGCCAAAGTAGCCTTTGTCCCCAACTGTGCATCAAGTCAAATTAATCATCACAGCCAAGTGGCTCCCCACGGGAATGCATCACCCTTCTTGTGTGTTTATTTACTTGCTTGTTTAGTCACGAGCACTAAAAATGAAACCCAAGGTCCTGTACATGTTCCTTTACCATGATACTCCCCCTGCCCTGTCCCACTGCTTTGTACCAACCACAGTGGCAGCCCAGGTGTGACTCTGCTCAACATGTCTTCTCTATGTTCTGTTCTTTACCACCTGAGTTCCCCACCCTTAGCTCTGAACAGCAATCACTGAGGTCAGGATACATCAACCTCTTGCACTCAATCTAGCTACCCTTAACTCTTTTGTTAATAGGATCTTTCTGAGTCTACGGGCCCTTCTTAGAAACTAACAACGCTCCCTTTTCAGCTGCTAAAGCATAGGGGTTTGATTTGCTCCTGGAATCACTAATTAAAACTCAAATCCCATTTCCTCACAGAACCAGTTGAGATAAAGCTGCAGAATGGCAAATGATACTTCTGATGTGTTTGCCTCAAGTGGGCTTTGTGTGGGCTGACATGAGGGCCCAATTACAATTTATAACATCAATGCTGTAAAGTATGCTCCTGCAGACTCAATTATTGCCTTAGAATAGATTTTTCTTAGCACTTTAACTAGGTCTCTCTATATTTGTAATTGGCTGCCTTAGTGAATTTATATTAATTAATATGTTTCAATAGATTTTCTTTTAATCTTTTAAAATGGTTATATGGCCCTCTGAAAGCAATAATTTTCTTCTCTTTCAAATATATATGTGTATTATCTTTTATTCTTGTGTCACTTCATTAAATAGAACATTGAAAATAGTCAAAATGAGAAAGGATAGATTTTTCTTAAAGATTTTACTTTTTTAAAGTGTATGTATGTGCATGCATGTGTTAATGTATATCCAAAGAGGCCAGGAGAGGGGGATCAGATCTCCTGTAGCTGGAGTTCAGGCAGCTATGAGCCACTAATGTGGATGCTAGGAACAGAATTCAGGTCTCCCGGAAGAGCACAGCAAGCATTCTCCACCACTAGGCCATCTGTTTAGCTCCACCATTAAGAGTTTCCAGAGGAACAAAGCCCAGTTATAAATGAGAAGTCTTCTGATCATTCACATGTATCCTGGACCCTGTGCTCAGCTAATACTGCAAGCCCTGGCGGAGGCTTCAGGGTCAGAACAAAGGACCAAATGAGGACAGCAAAGCACAGAATAAATGGATAATGCATCATATTGGAGGGTTTTGATAGTGACTCATACTTCAGGACTTCTCAAAGAATCACAACTATAGATATAGTGCCTATGGGAGAGGACAGCAGATGGGAGAAGACTGAGGCTGGGCCCTGGAGTTAGTCCTTCAGTCAGGCAGCGAAAAATTTAGGCTGGGAAGAAGGAGGCTTCCAGAAAGAAGGCAGGAGATGGTGCTGTCCTTCAGAACCAGGGAGACTATAGGAGACCCTGTACTTCTGGTACTCAATGGAAAAAAATGGCTAGAGGTACAATTATCAAGACCTTTGTCCATGGTGATGATAAGTTTAGGATCCCTAATCATAATAAAGAATGTCCTCTAATTGGCCAAATAAGAAGCTAAGACCTAGGAGAGAAATTGTGTCAGTAGGTGGAGGAGAACATTCCCAGGAATATGTTTGCTCAGGCATAAACTCTCTACTTACAGAATAAAGTATCAAGGGAAGGTAGTGAGTTGAAAATTGGGCCTGGAGGTAGGGAATGCCAGATGTTAGTTCTGGATCTCCATATAGGATCCACCTGCACCTGGGTGTGGAACTGATCCCTGAGGACAAGGAATGATTGGCAGGTCTTCTTTATTT
Source organism: Sigmodon hispidus (assembly GCA_004025045.1). Lineage (NCBI taxonomy): Eukaryota > Metazoa > Chordata > Mammalia > Rodentia > Cricetidae > Sigmodon > Sigmodon hispidus. The sequence continues at coordinate 191,760 of PVIH01001120.1, read as the reverse complement.
GCAGCACACTGCCAAACCCAAGCACAAGGCACCTGGTTTCCTCTGTTGCTTAGCAACAGCCACCTCCTTGATTACTGAAGTTATCATGGTTTTTTTTTTCTTTCTTTCTCTCTTTCTGTAGCTATCTACTCTGAAACCAGGTACACAAGGAACAAGGCAGAAGCTTGATTGTTCGGCCAGTTACAAGCTGAGTTGCCATTACTAGCAAGTGCATGCTCAGTACAGGGAACCTGAGGTACCAGAGAAACAGGACTGACCTCAAGTGTGGAATAGTGAAGAAGAAAACCCTACTGATGTTATAAGCCACAAAGGGGGAGGGAGGATGAATGAGAATCAGATAAAGTTATTTTAAGTATTAGAAACTTTGCTTCCACATAAAAGAACATGTATTCATCATTCTCATTCTGGTGTGAAAAGTACTCCGATTCTATCACAATGAAAACATGTATCTTTTCATCCAGAAGCCTAAACCTTCTAAATTAATATGGCCAGATTTTTTTTTAAAGACTAACAGTATGTAATTAAATTATGATACTTAAACCTGGGGAAATTTGTTTTTTGCATAAATGAGAAATCATGATACAGAAAATTCAAAAACCCATTTTGGATGACCCCAATTAAGGAAAGGTATCTCAGTGCATTATTCCCACTTAGAAAATGTGTCTCCTATGATTAAGGCTGCATTTGGTGGCCTGGGCTTAGGAGAGGAACAATAAGATGAGCAGATCTTTGTGTCCCTTCTATAAAGTGCCTAGATAATATCCCCTAGATCCAGCATGTGGGAAAACATGTCTGGTCATGCTTCTTTAGTTGTGGGTGTGGAAGCCTCTACTATTAAATTTCACTCATACTCAGATCAAAGTAAACAAAGAAAGAAAACTAAAAAGCCCCTTGGTGTGGTGATATGTTATATATTTAATAAAACCTGGAATATCAAGAGATCAACACACAGTCAAACTCAGCAGAGGTAGCTCACACCATTAGTCCCATCACTTGGGATGCAGAGATCATTCTAGATCTCAGTGAGTTCAAGGAATAACAGAGCAGGGGCAACTCACACTTTTAATCCCAGCACGGGGATCTGGAGAATCTCTGTGAGTTCAAGGCCAGCTTGGTCTTCAAAGAAAGTTCCAGGACAGCCAGGACTATAACATGGAAAAACTCTGTCTCAAAGAATCAAACAAACAAAGGCTGGAAGAGGTGGCACTGTCCTCTGATATTCCAGGCTTTATTAAGTGGACAACATATCACCACACCTTGGTCTTTTGAATCTTTAATTTGTTTGCTTGTTAAACAGAGAATTTTTTAGGAAATGATTTCACTTGCGGCCTATTTATTTAATGACTTACAGCTAACAAACGAAGCTTTTTGGAGTCAGATAGGTGGTGGCTCAGTGGATACAGATCTGTAGTGAAGCCTGACAACCCAACCAGAGTCTAATCCCCTTGACCCATGTGGTGGAAAGAGAGAATTGATCCCTCAAAGTTGGCCTCTGACTTCTACAAATGTATCATAGTACATGTGAGCAACACACACACACACACACACACACACACACACACACACACACACACACACCCCACAGGAAATTAAGAAAGTCAGTACTTTTTTTAGAAGAAGAAGGGAAGGAGGATGTGAGGAAGGGAGGAAAGCAGGAGGAGGAAGAGGGAGCAAGAGGGAGAAAGACATGAAGACAGGAAGGAGGGAGGCAAATTAGAAAGCAGTGGGAAGTCAGAGTATGGCGCGATGCATCAGGGGTGGCCACTCCACCCTCCCCACGGCCCGAGTTTATGTCTGCCCACCAGCTGAAAACATGATTGCCATCACCCACCATCTTTTCTTCTATGTAGTGGAAATGTTGCCTGGTTTTGTTTTTTAAACTTCCAAGTTTATTTTCTCAGAAGTTTCTGTGATCCCATCCTCCCCTGCTCTCAGAAAGGTCATCTAAGGATGTCATAAACTTACTTAAAAGCTGTGCAAGATTGGTCAATTTACATAGCTATCAGCCCCACAGCCCTTGCTCACTCCCTTGGAAACTGAAAGTAATTTAGAAAATAAGCCAAGTTACGCTAGTTAAACTCCTATTCCTGAATTTTTGTTCTTTTAAACTAATTCTTATTCCTTATCAAAGTAATATGCATGGGTAATTAAAAATCCAAACAGCATTAGAAGACAGTGAAAGTAGCAGTCTTTAAAACCGTTTTCTTCTCACTGGCTGCGATGCCCAACACAATCCCACCTTTTACTGTGGCTGTGATCTCCACGACACCTACAGGGCACACTCTCTGTTCTCCAATTGAAGAGACTACTAATTCTCCACATCTGGTATAGGTCCTACAATAATTTTATTGCTCATATTTGCTTCAGTGAAGCAACTTTTTGTTTTTAACAAATTCAAATATTTTCTTTTGTGCTTAGGTGGGGTAGATAGACATGGCTGCCTGGGGATCCATACCCATTTCTGATAATCCACCTTTGTAGACGTTATCTCTTAGTTTTGTTTCATGATCAACACTTGATTTGGCCATATTGGCAACACTGACAGAGTGTAGACTGTGACACCTCCAGCTCCAAAACCCTGCTTTATTCCCCAGCCCACACTGTCACCCTGTGACCTCAGAAGCAACCAGAAATCCACAGATCCCCACCCCACACCAAAGATCCCACATCAAACAAAAACATCCAGAAAACACAGGACGCCATGAAAAAACCAAATCTAAGAATAATTGGAATTAAAGAAGGAGAAAAATACCAGCTCAAAGGCAGAGAAAACATATTGAACAAAACTATAGGAAAAAAAAACTTTCAGGGGCTGGAGATATGGCTCAGAGGTTAAGAGCATTGACTGTTCTTTCAGAGGTCTTGAATTCAATTCTCAGCAACCACATGGTGGCTCACAGCCATCTATGATGAGAGATCTGGTGCCCTCTTCTGTACAGTGTATACATAATAAATAAATTTTTTTTTTTTAAAAAAAAAACCCTTTCTCCTCAACTTTGAGTACTTAATAAAAAGGAATTCAGAAAATGCTTTGTGACTGGAAAGGAAGAAATTGGTAAATAAAAAAAGGTTAATGTCTTTAAAAAATTTTTTGCCAAATCTAAAGGAGAAAATGCCTATAAAGATACAAGAAGCTTACAGAACATTAAATAGACTAGACCCTTCAAAAAATTATGCTTTCCACATAACAATTAAGCCACTAAACCTACATAATAAAGAAAGAATCTGCAAAGGAAAAAGGCCAAGTTACCTATAAAGGCAGACCCATCAGAATAACACCAGAGTATCCAATAAAATCAATGAAAGCAAGAAGGTCCTGGTTGGAAGTTATATAGACACTAAAAGAATATGGCTGCCATCCCAGCTACTATACTCAGCAAAACTATCAATCACCACAGATGGAGTAAACAAGATATTTCACAACAAACTCAGATTTATCTTACAATACTTATCTGCAAGTCTGGTCCTACAGAAAGCATGAGAGAGAAAACTCTAACCTAAGGAAGATAGATACATACACCCATGAAACCACAATTAGTAGATAATCTCACAGAAGAAAAACCCAAAGAACGGAAATATACACACATATCACCACCAAAAATAACAGGAAAGAACAATTATTGGTCATTAATATCCTTTAATATCAATGGATTTATTTCATCTACAAAAAGACACACTCTAACACGATGGATACAAAAACGGAATCCATCCTTCTGCTGAATACAAGAGACACATCTTAACTTCAAAGACAGACACTAGGTCAGAGTAAAGGGTTGGGAAAAGACTTTTTAATCAAATGGACCTAAAAAACAAGCTGGTGTAGCAATCCTAATACCTAACAAAATAGACTTCAAGATAAAATCAATCAAAAGAGACCAAGACATTCGTTACTTATTTTTATCTGGAAAAATGATGAAGTCTCAATTCTGAACATTTATGCTCCCAACACAAGGGCATCTACGTATGTAAAAGAAACACAACTAAAGCTTAAAACTCACATCAAACCGCACCCATTAATGGTGGAAGACTTCAATAACCCACTTTCATCCTTGGATAGGTCAACCAGACAGAAACTCAACAGAGAAATAAGGGGTCTAACAGATGTTATGACCCAAATGGACTGAATAAATATATAAAAACTTTCCACCCAAACAGAAAGGAATAAATCTTTTTCTTAGCACCTCATAGAACTTTCTCTAAAATTGACCACATACTTTGTCATAAAACAAGTATCAATAGATATGAAGAATGAGAATAACTCCTTGTATCCACTATGGTCTAAAGTTAGAGTTCAACAAAAATCACAGAAAGCCTACAAATTCATGGAAACTGAACATCTCTATATTGAACCACCTCTGGGTCACAGGAGAAGTTAAGAAAGAAGTCAAAGACTTTCTAGAATTTAATGAAAATGAATCCACAACATACCCAAACTTATGAAACACAATGAAAGCAGTATTAAGAGGAAAATTCATAGCACTAGATGCCTATATTAAAAATCTAGAGAATTCTCACACAAGAGACTTAACAGCACAGCTAAAGGCCTTAGAACAGTTAGAAGCAAACTCACCTAGAAGGAGTAAATGGCAGGAAATATTCAAATGTAGGGCTGAAATAAATACAATTGAAACAAAGAGAACAATACAAAGACTCAATGAATCCAAGAGTTGGTTCTTTGAGAAAGTCAACAAGATAGATTAAACCCTTATGCAAACTAACCAAAAGGCAGAGAGAGAGTATCTAAATTACCAGAATCAGAAATGAGAGGACATAACAACAGACACCCAGAAAATCTAGAGAATTATCAGATCATACATTGAAAAATCTATATTCCACTAAAATGGAAAACCTAAAAGAAGTGGACAGCTTTATGGACAGGTTTCAATTACCAAAATTAAATCAAGACCACATAAATGACTTAAACAGACCTATAAATCCCCCTAAAATGGAAGCTGTTATTAAAAGTTTCCCAAGTAAAAAAGGCCAGGGCCAAATGGTTTCAGTCCAGAATTCTACCAGACATTCAGAGAAGAACTAATACTAATACTGTTCAAAGAGTTCCATACAATAGAAACAGAAGGAAGATTGTCAAACTCTTTTTTTGAGGCCACAATCACCCTAATATCCAAACCACTCAAAGATGCAACAAAGAAAGCAAATTACAGACCGGTCTCCCTCATAAATATCGATGCAAAAATACTCAATAAAATACTGGCAAACTGAATTCAACAACATATCAAAAAATAATTCATCAAGACCAAATAGGCTTTATTCCAGATATGCAGGGATGGTTCAACAAAACAAAAAATTGTTAATGTCATCCATTATATAAACAACAGGAAAGGAAAAAAATGTTTATCTCCCTAGATGCTGAAAAAGCCTTTGACAAAACCCAACACTCTTTCATGATAAAAGTTCTGGAGAGATCAAGAATACAGGGAAAATACCTAGCCAGAATAAAGGCAATATATAACAAGCCAACAGCCAACATCAACCTAAATAGAGAGAAACTCAAAGCAATCCCACTAAAATCAGGAACAAGACAAGGCTGTCCTTGCTCCCCTTATCTATTCAATATAGTTCTCAAAGTTTTGGCTAAAGTAATAAGGGAACAAAAGGTTAAGGAGATACAAATTGGAAAGGAAAAGTCAAACTATCTCTATTTGTAGATGATATGATTGTATATATATAAGTGATCCCCCAAATGCTACTAGCTAACTTTTACAGCTGATAAACACCTTCAGCAATGTAGTAAGGTACAAGATTAACTCCAAAAACTCAATAGCTTTCTTATACGCAAATGATAAAAGAACTGAAAAAGAAATCAGGGAAACATCACCCTTTATAGTAGCTGCAAATAGCATTAAATATCTTGGTGTAACTCTAACTAAAGAAATAGCAGATCTGTTTGACAAGAACTTTAAATCACTGAAGAAAAAAACTGAAGAAGATATCAGTAAATGGAAAGATCTCCCATGCTCCGTGGATAGGTAGGATCAACATAGTAAAAATGGCAATCTTACCAAAAGCAATCTACAGATTTAATGCAATCCCCACCAAAATCTCAATGTAATTCTTTAAGACCTTAAAAGAACAATACTCAACTTTAAATGAAATAATAAGAAACTCAGGATTTCCAAAACAATCCTGTTCTGTAATAGAACTTCAGGAGGTATCACCATCTCTGATTCAAGCTATACTATAGACATACAGTAATAAAAGCAGCCTGGTACTGGCATAAAAACAGACTTCTGGATCAATATAATCAAATTGAAGATCCCAACATAAACCCCACACACCTATGAACACATGATTTTTGACAAAGAGGCCAAAAATATACAATGGATAAAAGATAGTATGTTTAACAAGTGGTGCTGGTATAACTGAATGGTAGTATGTAGAATAATACAAAAAGACCCATATCTATCACTCTGCATAAAACTTAAATTCACATAGATCAAAGACCTCAACATAAACCCTGATACACTGAACTTGATAGAAAAGAAAGTGGGAATTACCCTTGAATGTATTGGCACAGGTGACCACTTCCTAAATATAACACCAGTAGCACAGACACTAAGAATAACAATTAATAACTAGAACCTCCTGAAATTGAGAAGCTTCTGTAAGGCAAAGAAGCTGTTAATAATACAAAATTACAGCCTAAACCAACCCTACGCGTGATAGAAGACTGATCTCTAAAATATATAGAGAACTCAAGAAACTAGAGACCAAAACCCCAAATAATTCAATTAAAAAATTGAGTTCAGAGCTAAAAAGGAAATTCTCAACAGAAGAATTACAAATGGCTGAAAGACACTGAGAAAGAATTGCACAACATCCTTAGCCATGAGAGAAATGCAAATTAAAACAACTCTGAGATATCATTTTACACCTGTCAGAATGGCTAAGATCAAAATCACAGATGACAGCCATGATGTAAGGGCTGTGGAGCAAGGGGAACACTCCCTCATTGCTCGTGGGAGTGTAAACTTGTACAGTCACTTTGGAAAGTAGTATGGTGGTTCCTCAGAAAAGTGGAAATCAATATCCCCAATGATCCAGCAAATTCACTATTAGGCATTTACCCAAAGGATGCACATTCTTACCCCAAGGGCATTAGCTTAGCTATGTTCATAGCAGCATTATTTATAATAGCCAGAACTTGGAAACAACCTACATGCTCCTCAATTAAAGAATGAATTAACAAGTTGTGGTACATTACACAATGAATTACTACTCAGCAGTAAAAAAAAATAATATCCTAAAATTTTCAGGCAAATGGATAGATTTGGATTTGGAGAGTATTATCCTGAGTGAGGTATCACAAGCTCAGAAAAATAGACATGGTATGTACTCATTCATAAGTGGATTTTAGAGATAAAGCAAAGAATATCCAGGCTGCAAACCACAACCCCTGAACATCTAGGTAACAGAAAGGACTTAAGAGAGACATTCAGGGATCCCCCTGGAAAAGGGAAATAGAGTAGATCTTCTGAGTAAATTGGGATCATAATGGGGAGTGAGCAAGAGGAGGTGGGAAAAAATTATGAGAGAAGAAAATGGTTGAATGAGAGGAACAATAGCAAAGGAGAAAAAAGAAATGGATATCTTGATGAAGGGAGCCACTGTGGGTTTAGGAAGAATTCTGGTGCTAAGGAAACCTCCAAGAACCCACAAGATGTCCCCGGCTAGGACTCTAAGCAATAGTAGAAAGGGTTCCTAAACAGGACTTCTTCTATAATAAAATGAATGACCACCCTAATTGTTATTACAGAACCTTCATCCAGCAATGAATAGAGGCAGAAACAGAGATCTGTAGATAAGCACCAGGTCAAGCTCCCGATCCAGCTGAAGAGAGAGAGGAGGGAGTACATGAGCAAAAGGATCAGGATCATGAGGAGGAAACCCACAGAAATGGCTGACACAAGCTTTTGAGAGCTCACTGAATCAGACACAATCACTGAGGAAACTTTAGGGAAAGGAACTAAACCCTCCAGAGATAGATGACTGTGGTGTGGGCAGTTTGTGGAGCCTCTTGCAGTAGGATCAGACTATGTTTCTGGTGCATAAACTGGCATCTTGGAGCCCATTCCCTACAGAGGAACATCTAACCCAGCCTTAATACTGAGATGAGGGACTCAGACCTACCTCAATTGGGTATGCCAGGCTGAACTGACCCACCTTGAGACTCTTTGCCCTCCATGGGTGGGAGGAGGCTGAGGGAAGACTGGGAAAGACTGGGAGGAAGGAAGGGAGAAGGAGCAGAGGTAGATAGAAAAAAAACTTTAAATAAAAAAAGAACTCTCCTTAAGTATTTGAAAATAGCTCCTTCTTTCACACTGAAATTTGAAGTACTAAACTTCTGAACTGCATCACTGTGTATTATATGGACTGACCAGATTTCTATTAGAAAGCCTTCAAACATTATTTAGGGAGGTTTTGTTTGTGTAATTTAGCTTTCTCAGAGAAGAATATTTTAATTTCCTGTTCCTTCATAACTACTTGGGTATGCACATGCACATAACTATATGTGTTTGTGTTATTCAGTTGACAGTCACCCACCACAGCTTCAGCTCATGCCTCAACTTGAAGAATCCTGACTCTCATCCTTCCACTAAGCTCCTGGGTGAATTTCAGCTTTCTTTTTTAAAATAACATGGTTTTTATTGAATCTTTGGGTATTTCACATCATGTACCCCAATCCCACTCATTTTCAGTCCTTCCATATTCACCCTTCACTGTTGTAGCCTTCTCAATCCCAAAAGTTATCTTGTTGATCCCTCTGGGCAATGACCAGAGGTCATTGGGGTTCATGGGGCCAATGGGGTTCATCTATCAACCCCAGCTCTCGGTGCATGGACTATTTCACTCCATCTCTCCTGCATCTCCATCACATATTTGTTTGGTGAACTTCAGCTTTTGATGAGGAGCAGGTGTCTGTGTGTTCACTGAGTGCCTTGCCATCTGGTAGTAGTATGTTGGTAGACTTTGAAACATAGTTATTTTGTTTCCATGTTTTAATTCTTGCTTTTCTATACACTAACTATTGAAATTAGCATGTTTGATGGGAATACTATATAGGAATTAAGCGTGAGTTAAAATACAATCCATAAAACATTAAAATTTTATTAGGTAAATTGTATGAGAGGCACATCATTTTTCAATAAAGTTGATAAAATAATTCTTACATAACTATTATAAAAACCATAAATACTACTAGTAAATTTAGCCAAGAAGCTCTATTCATATGTATAAAATCATGGAAATTGTCCTTTTGTATTGCAAATAAAATATAGTAAAAAAGGCAACAACAGAGTCATTAACCGGGGAGTAATATTTAAAATAAGCACTAGAAAATTTCTAATTTGAATTTGCTTCATAATTAATATGAAAAATGTAGAAGAATAACGAAATGATAACAAATGTACTGTAATAAATTTCCTATTCAAGTTCCAATTTCTACAGAAATTAGTCTAATAAAATAATTCCCCCAAAACTTAAGATTCAAACTGAAACAAAGACTTCACAAATAGGAAAATATAAATAAAACATGGAGCTGGGGAAGTAGTTCAGTTGGTAGAGTGCTTGCCTAGAAGGCATGAGGCCTTGGATTCAGTACCTAGCACTGCATAGATTGGGCATGATGGTGCATGTTATAATTTTAGCAGCCAGAGGTAGAGGGTGGATGATGGATCAAAGGTTCAAAGTTATGAATGTCAAAGCAATTTTGAGGCCAGCCTTGACTTCATGAGACTGTCTGAAAGAGAAGATGAAGATAGATAGATAGATAGATAGATAGATAGATAGATAGATAGATAGATAGATACACAAATACACCCACACCCACACCCACACAGAGAGAGGAGAGAGAGAGGAAGAGACAGAAACAGAGGAGGAGATAAACATATACACCTGAGTGCACACACACACACACACACAATGTAAATAAAAGACAGACAAATTTTAATTTCTAATCTAATAAACTGAATCTCTAAATAGTTGTAGAAAATTCACTGTAATGAAAAACTGTGCACACATAAACATGTAATGGGTTATGAAATCTTGGGTGATGCATAATGAAAACATCAAGCTGCTAAAATGGTACAAAATAACTCATCTTTTATAAATGCTTGGTTTAAATGATGTTTAGAATGGTCTTCTAGGGGCTGGAGGGGTGGCTTAGCAGTGAGAATGCTTCCTGTTCTTGTGGGAACTGGAGTTCCCAAGGATGTGGATCACATCCTCCTGTAACTCTAGTCCTAAAGGACCTGATACCCTTTTCTTGACTCCACAGAAACCCATACGCATACACGTGTACATTCATACACACATCCAAACATAAATAGTGCCTGTGGTGGGATTCAGGCATTATTTAGGGAGCCTTGGTAGCTCCTGAGAATCAGGACCCCTACGGGGCATGGACAGAATTGATTGGGAGCTGGTGTCCCTGAATTTCGGGCCTGTGTGGCCCCTGTGTTCTGGGGAGCAGATGAGTAGCTCCACGTGGGACTGTTCTCTCCAAGAATTATCTCAAGGTTTAATTTGTATCTTTATAAGTTAAATTTAGTTTGAGGGTAGAACAATAATATAGAGTGTATTATACCCCTAAATAAATATTAATCCTTCATACGATATATTGCAAGCAAATTTATTACTATAAGTGTCTGCAATAGTTAATTTTCTGTTTGAAGGAGAGAGGTGCTAGGGATTAAGGCCAGAGTCTCACACATGCTAGGCTTCTATTCTACTACTAAGCTGTGTCTCTAACTCCAATGGTTAATTTTACACGTAAAGTTGAAGAGATAATAAGGGTCCAAGATATTTGGTTAAACATTTTTTGTAACCCCATAGGGTGTTTCTGGAAGATATTAGTATTTGAATAAAACCCTTTATCTCCAGAGTTTAGTGTTGTCCAGTTCACTGATGGTTTGGGGAGGGGCAAAAAAAGAGAATTGGTCCCAGACTGTTTGACTTAGAATATCATCTCTCTCTCATCATAGGCTAGAACTGATACCAACTCATACCATTGATTCTCTTAGTTCTTAAGTGTTTTGCTTCACAGTGGGAAAACAGCAAAAATTCCTGGGTGTTTAGCTTACACATACCAGAGTATAAGATTTAGCTTTCATAATCACATGCTCTATATATCTATCTATACATCTATCCTATATTTGACACATATAGGATAATGTCTAGTCATTTATCCCATTTTTTTAAAGATTTATTTATTTTTATTTTATGTACAGTGATGTTTTGCCCTGAAGCTAGGGTTACAGACAGTTGTGAGCTGCCATGTGGGTGCTGGGAATTGAACCTGGATCCTCTGGAAGAGCAGTCAGTACTCTTAACCACCGAGTCATCTCTCCAGCCCCTCATCCATGTTTCTATGGAGAATCATGTCTAATAGGCAGAGAGTTAAATATGTACCCGAATTGTGAAGAAGGTAATGTCAGAGATACCATGCTCTGAGTATAAAGCAGGACCGACCCACTGGTGATTATGAGAGGCTGAATAACAGATGATGTGTATGAGAGCTACAACAATGCTTCATGCCTTATCTTGACATCAAGAACATAGAGACAAAAGATAATTGCTACTCTACTTCTCTATTCCCAATCCTATGCCCCCCCCAATCTGGTGCAACAACCCTGGACTGAACAGAAAAATGAATTCTCAGAAATGTTTTCCAGATTAACAGAGTTGGCTTCATGCAGATCCACTTACAAGCCTTATTAACATGAATTATACCACAAACAAAACTGTCTGATGTCTGTTGGCAAAGGCAGAATGTTGTCTTGTCTTTTTTTTATCCATTGTCCCTGCTTCATTCTGTACATGAGTGACAGCTACTTAAGGTACTGCTTGATTTATTTTTTAAGAAAGAACTTGGCATTTAGCTATGAGAAGAGCTTTCAGCCATGAGATGGCAAGATGACTTTAAAGGGTCTTCCAGACACAATCAGCTTTCCAGTTGTAATCACATTCTTTCTAGGCACCATGTCCAATGACCAAGGCCAGTGGATAGATGCTAAGGTCTGGTCATTTCTACCAATTGGGTTTCTGCAAAACTCACTGTCTTAGGGGCTGGAGAGATGGCTCAGCGGTTAAGAGCACCGTCTGCTCTTCCAGAGGACCCGGGTTCAATTCCCAGCACCCACATGGCAGCTGACAACTGTCTGTAGTTCCAGTTCCAGGCAAACACCAAGGCAAATAAATAAATAAATAATAAATAAATAAAGTTAAAAAAAAAACTCACTGTCTTAGTTTGTTAGGGCAGCCACAACAAATTCAGTGGAGTGAGGCTTAAGCAGCAAATTATTTTCTCTCTAGTCATGAAGGCTTTGAAGTTCAAGATCAAGATCAAGGTACCAGCTGTGTCCATTTAATCCTGACCTCTCTTGTAGACATTGTCTTTCCTTGTCTGTGTCTTTACTGTGCATTCGCTTGTCTCCCAATCTCCTGTCCTTATAAGGACTCTAGTCATGTTAGACTACTCTCTATCCCCTTGACTTCTTCATATCTAATTTCCTCTTTAAAGAATCTATTTACAAATAGTCCCATGCAATGTACTAGACATTTAGAACTTTAACATATGGATGTTAAGCCTATATATAGAACCCTGTCAGCACACAAATTGTCACTTTTACTTGCAAATTGCATTAGCCCATTCCCAGAATGACATTTCAGCCTTAACTAATCTCACATATCATTTTAATGTAATTGCAATCAGGTGTGTGTGAGACCTCAGAAATGAGTCATGCTGAGGGAAAATTACTTTCCAGCCATAAACCTATAAAATGAAATAAGTTACCTGTTTCAAAATTCAACCATAGGGCAACATATAATTTTTTAAAAAGAGAGAGTGAGACAGAAAGAAGAAATTGATCAGGAACTGACCTGAAAACTTCTTCCCTGAGGACTAGCCCTTGTAGTACCTGAAGATGCTGTTCATGCTGCCAAGAGAGAAAAGCAATCAATAGTCCTACCCAGTTTTAAAGCCAAAAAACCATAACAAGGGCCAGTTAGGCAAGATATTCCCAAGGGTGCAATAGTGGTACTTTTATCACAAAGGTAACCAACGGCTGTCTGATTGGATGTCAGACCATTCAGTAGGAAAGACATTGTGCCTGGTGCTGTTACCTACTCAACTCCCTGTGGCTGGCAAGTTCACAGACCCTGGAGGAGAGTCTACCACCTCTACCTAAACCAGAATAATTTGTACCCTCTGCTAAATGCTTACACCCATAGAGAAGTACAGGTTTAATTTTCATTTTTTTCACCAAATATCATTACAGAAATCCACAACTGATCAAAATACAAGAGAACAACCAACTGTAAAGTGCCCAACCCTAACTGATATGTTTACAATGCAACTCCCACACCTAAGACTCAGAGAATACCAGAGGAGAGGGAGTATAAAACCTGTAAGAGACAGAAGGTCAGGATATCTAGTGTGAGAAAGTGTCTTCTACTTATGACAAGGAATTTACAGCCATGAGATCTCAAAAACATGTTCATCTGAACAAGATCTGCACAATGGCCACAGCAGTTAACCTGTCACTATTTTTGATGGGAAATCTCACATGGCCCTACCTATAGAGGAAGGCCTACAAGTAATTAATGACTGCTGAGAAAAGGGAATTAGTCTTTACCTGGGACAAGCACCCTGCTAGGTTATCCAGTCCCAACTACTCACACATCAGAACAAAGCTAAATAGACCAGCAGGCTGTGTGTGTGCGTGTGCGTGTGCGTGTGCGTGTGCGTGTGTGTGTGTGTGTGTGTGTGTGTGTGTGTGTGTGTGTATACATATCTGTGAAAATAAAGTAGGAGAGCTCATAAAATTGAGAAGGAGTGAGCGGCATGAGAGGAATTTGAAAGAAGAAAGTGTTTGGAAATGACGTAAATACAACACTCATGAATGAGATTCTCAAAAAATAAAAAAATAATTAAAAATAAAGAACTTGGTTCATATGACTGTGGGAGCTTTGGAAATTCAAAACATCTGGAGTTCCCTCGCAGGCTGGAAGTCCAGGGGTAATAAAGGGGTCCCTCTTCCCTGAGGAGAGATCAGTTTTCTGTTTAGGCCTTCAGCTACCTGATGAAGATAACTGGCATTATGAAAGTTAATTTATTTTGCTTAAATCTGCTGGCTCAGAGAAACACTACAATGTGGCCTTGAAATTTTCAGGAAAGACTGCATGTGAGTTTATTAGTGTGCATGCAGAAAGCCTCAGGAGTGTGATTACCACTAGGATAATGTTTTGCCACAGCCCAGCTGAGGCTGATACATGGAATTAGTCTTCACCAGGCTATTTGCTTCAGAGGCCTGATTAGAGTGCCGATATGAACTGTAGTCTGAGAGACTCTTTGAAGAATGCTTTATTGGTTTTTCAAAGATGAACCTATAAAAAGAAGTAGCCTTTGCAAAGTAAGTGGGGTTGGGGAAATACCTTGGGCAAAGGGAAATGTGTTTTTTTGTTTTGTTTTGTTTTTTGTTTTTTGCATGGTGGCTGTGGCTGAAAGATTAACGTGCAGAAAATGGAACGAAACTGAGAAAAAGACAAGGAAATAATTTCACAGATCATCTGAAATGGGACACTTTCTAGAAGACACAGCAATACTGGATGCTATATAAGATACTACTGTTGCAAACTCAACGTGTAGACATCATGTAGGATTTCCTTCCTCTGTTGCTTTTGTCTTTATATTTTTTTAAAAGGTCTTTTGATTGCTGAGAACATCAACTTTTTTCTTAAAAGCAAGTTAACTTTCTCACAAACATAACTTTCATGTGAGGCAACCCTAACAAGAAACTGCCAGTAGATAAGGAAAGGAAAGTAGCATGAGCCATGAGGAGAATTACAGAGGCAGTTAGTTAAATGAACCTTGTTGTGTACACATGCTCTTCAGAGCAGCTAGGAGATAGGTGAAGACCTCACCTGCATCCTGTGAAAAACCTCATATTCATAGTTCAGTTTTCCCAGTCTACACACACTAAAGAACTGGAGAAAAAAATTCTACACATGATGATTGTCATCTGGCTGGCCACATTGGTTTCCAGCCTCAGACTCTTCATTCATTCCTTCATGAATTCAAGTCAATAAGCACTGACTATTGTGTCAGCATAGCCTGTAGCCAAGACAAGATGAAGAAAAATACACAAGAGTGTTCTAGAAGATGAAGGCAAAGAAGTCATCTAGTGATGGGAGTGACCGAACCTGCAACAATATTGAATCAGGAAAAACCCGTATCTTAAACAAAGACAAAGGCATGGATCCATCAACCAAGCACACTAGATGTATGACTGCTAAAATGGAGCACACTAGATACATGATTGATAACTGAAACTAAGGAAGATTTGAAACCAGTGTGTACCTAATTCAGGCAATTTTACTCAGTTTTACATAACAAGGTATGAGATTCTAAGAAAAGTTCACAAATGATGTATTTTAGCTAAACTGTAAGACTATCAGGCAATTGTTTTCCACTCTTGCTATCTCTTTCTCACACTTCAGAGTAAACACAGGGTTTCCTCCCACATGCAAGGCAAGCTTAACCTGCTTTAATAAATGCTACTCATCTATAAAATCATGATAAAATACAGTTTCTTGTAGCTGGAACAGAAATATATTATTCTTGGTAATTAAACTCGAGTACACATATTTTAGATATTTGGTTTTGATTTTTTTCCTTAGACTCCAGTGTTGCTTCCTAATGATGGTATTTATCTTACTAGGTTGGAAAATTATCAACAAGGTTAGCAAACTTAATTATTTATATTTTAATATTAAGGTATTACTTATTAGCATATAACAAATTATTCCAATATGAGATTCAGAAAACAAATCTCAGAGTTTCTGTGGGTGGGAGTCCATCTGGGGAAGGCCTAGTTGGGCACTTCTGGCTTGCTTGTGTGTCCAAAGGCTGCAGTTAAGGTCTTGGTCAGGATTGTGACCATCTCAAGGCTGCAGTCACACAGCTGTCAGTGGGTTTCATTGGCTACAGATTTTATTTTATTTTTTTTTAAACTTTATTTATTTATTTATTTGCCTTGGTGTTTGCCTGGAACTGTAACTACAGACAGTTGTTAGCTGCCATGTGGGTGCTGGGAATCGAACCCAGGTCCTCTGGAAGAGCAGACGGTGCTCTTAACCGCTGAGCCATCTCTCCAGCCCCGGCTACAGATTTTAATCCTTGGCCACACTGGTGTGTCACAACACAAGAACTTTACTCTCCATAAGGTTATGTGTCACTGTGTGTGTGTGCGATGTGTATGGTGCATACTGGGGGAAATGGAGAGACAGAGAGAGATAAAGGATGGCAGGAAGACAGACAGAAGACTATAACAACCTTTTCATATTTTAATCTCAGAAATGTCATTTATTTTTTTAGAAGTGGATCATCACACCCAGTCCACAGTTAAAGAGAAGGCATTACTCAGGATATAAATACTATCAGGCAGTCAGGACCACTGACAGACATTTTGGAGACAGTGTGGTAAGTATAATACGGTAGTCTGCTTTAGTATCCACTGTCAGGTGGTAACACATCATATTGTGATTCTGTAAAGGGTTTTCAGGTGAGAGTTTCATGTTCCATCAGCCCAATGAACACTTATGCCCAAGTCAGACATCCAGGGAGATGAGGCGTTAGCCTGGGAGACCCACAGGATTTTTCACAGTGTCTTCCCCTCCACACCCTAACTGTGGTTTGTTGTGAAAAATGTTTCTGCTGACAATTGTGCTAGTCAGCTTTCTATAACAAACAGCTGAAAGAAATCAAGAGAGAGAGAGAGAGAGAGAGAGAGAGAGAGAGAGGACAAAGGGCTAGGATTCCCACACCCTGACAGGCTCCCATTGACAGGAAGAGCTCCCATTAGGCCTCTCTTAAAGTTGTCAACAGCTCTCCGTGGGCTGGAGTTCAAACCTGAACTTTTGAGGGACATATCCACACCAGAGTACTACCTCACTAACTTCAGGAACAAAGTTTGGATGAGACTGCAGGGGCAGGTGTGGGCAGAACACCTTGGAAGCTCCTCCTGCCTTAGAGAATCTGTAAAGCACAGGAGGAGAGACACAGAGGACAGACCTCCAGGCCTCAGCCACAGAGAAATTGATACCTGTGTGGTCAGCCTTGAAATTCAGGGAAGGTGCTTTATCACAGCAGCAAAATTTGACTGCGGTAATGGAGAACCAGGGTGTGTACACAGTAAGCTCAGTGTTTGCTTCCTTCAATATTCTATCTCCAGATCCTCCAAGGACTGGTGAAATCTAGTCCCTTTAGGTATGTGCATTGTACAATGTGTTTCTAGAGCATTCAGTCCCTCAAGCCCTACTGTATCACTTTGGCAAATTCCCCAGGACCCTCAGAAAACAGACAAATCCCCCCCCCAAAGTTTAAAGTTGTGTTTAAGATTTGACAGATATTTCATTCTGTGAGATGTTAGATCGTCATCACTCACCTCTTAAACAACTTTCCAATTTGGTTTACTTCAGTTTGGTGACAATCTAGACAGTTGTTACTAAATCTAAACTGTATAAAAATGAGAAGTGAGACTGGAGCAGTGTGTACGCTGTCCTGAGCTCAGGGGGAGGTAGGTCTGATAATGCTGTACCCTGTACCACACAGGATATCGAATGAAAGGGATCTCACAAATAGGATGTCATCTCTGTCTCTAGGCACACTTAAATCAATTGAGTGACTGTGTTCCTTTGCTTAAAACCCATGATTCGATTGACAGAGAATCAATGTAACAAAGAACATTTTCTATAAGATTTTCTAAGGTCTGATGCTTTATGATTTTTTTTCCTTTCCAATAATTTTAATTATTTTCTCAGTAAAATCTCTTGATTTGACAAATACCATCATTTTAATCTTCCATGTCCTGGGTCTTTCTCTGTCTCCTCCTGCCCTACCATCATCATCTGGGTTACATAGATTCCTAACTGGTCTTTCCTCTTCCCAGATGTTTCTCTTAGGTTCATTCAGCTCCCTAGAAAGACGCCTTCTTCATCATAAGAACTTAGAAACAAGAGCAACTTCATCCACTGTGGGAAAGACTGTGGGAGCCCTTTGTGAGAAAAAGCAGCCAGGCAATACCACTTAAAAGCAATGTTTTGTCAAGGTTACAGGAAATCTCCATTCTGGAACCTTCGAGTGCCTGCACAGATCCAAAGAAAGGGTGTATGTCACGAGACTGACCATGGCTGTAAGCAGAGTCCAGGCTTACCAACCCGAGTCTTTCTAGTGCATGTGGTAGCTCTGTTTCTCACTGTAAATAAGTGAATTGAAATTCCTGGGCTCATTTGACTCCTATAAATTTTAATGACTAAGATTTTGTCATTCATTTCTTTATAAAAACAAGGTCTGGGACCTTCTAAGTCGGGAGTGGGGTGGGGGGGACTCAGCAGACTCTGCTTCTGTCCTGTGGTTCTTCTTGGAGTCGACATGGCATCACTAAGGAAGAAATTCTGCACAAAACCTTCCCTGACTTCCTCATTACCCCTGTTCCAACTTTCTCTTCCCTCAGGACTTGCTTAGCTCCCTGACCACGGCTCCAGGCAAACAGAATCACCCAGGCTGCCCATTTCCCTACCTTTACATTTCAGCTTAAACTGGCCCCTTTGTCTGAGACACTCACCACTGCCCTCCTGTCAGTCCCTACAACCTTACCTGGTTAATTCAATTTGCTTTAAACGTGATCTCACCCAGTTTTCCTCCTTCCTCCGCCAGCCATAAATGAATCATCCTAACCCTAACCCTAACCAATCCATGCTTGGGTGAAGCCACCCCAGTCTGTTCCCTCAGTCTGGATGCCATTCATGTCCTTCCCACTCCATTAACATTTTATTCTGGTCTTAACTTAAACCATTTCTTTAGGCAGGCCTTTTCTAACTCCCAAGCCTGAGTGTGATTCCGATATATATTTTTTAACACTCTTCCATCAGGGAACTCATCACAATTACTTACTTGGAGTCTGCTCTCTAGTGCACTTTGCATTTCATTGATGTGAAACAAGGTCTTATTTACTTCTTAATATTTAGCCTCTATATTGAGGCTGGGTGCATAGCAGATGCAAAGATACCTGACTTCCAAGTGCTGTTGAAGGAATTCAGCTTCAATGAAACCTGTTGTGGTTATGCTCCTACCATGTGCCAAGCAGGGTTGTAGGTGCCAGGTATATATCAGTACACAAAGAAGGTGGCATCCTGGGGTTGGTGATGTAGCTCAGTTGGTAGAGTGCTTCCTTATCATACAGGAAGCTCTGGGGTCAATCCTCAGCATCACATAGAACTAGGTATGGAAGTACACACTGTACTTAGGAGGTGAAGGGAAGAGGAACAGATAGATGTTTAAGGATGTCATCAGCTACTCAGTAAATTCAAGGCCAGTTTGAGCTGCATAAGCTGCTGTCTCAGAACAAAAGGAGATGGAGATTCCTGAGCCCTTTCTTGCTAGGCTCAGATTCTAGCAGGAAACATGGATGATAAACATAAGGAGGTGATGTGTTGGGAGGTGAGAGCACTGTGGAAAATGGAAAAGCAAAGAACAGTGGAGGCACACAATTCACACTATTGAACTAGGTGTTTGGGGTAGGTCTCATTGCAATGGTGATATTTGAACAGAGCTAAAGGAGTCAGCCATGTAGACACCTGCAGAAGGGTGTAGTGTGTAGAGAAAGGGCCAGAGTTAAAGTCCAGAGATGAGTGTTGTTGGAATGAACAATGGGAGATAGTGAGTCCTGAACTAGGCCAGACGTTTTAGACCTGTGTAAGGAGGTGGCTTTTATGAGGAGTTAAAAGCATGAATCAGTCTCTGGGTTCCAAAGAAAAATGATGACCTGACATTTCCTTCTATAGATTTTTTTTGCTCCGGCATCTTTGTTAATCCTTGAGTACAGGGGAGGGATCAGTTCTGTGGTAGGAGGATCTGATCAAATCAGGTTGGATCAGAGTAGTAGCACTGGAAAGGGCAGAGATGCTCAACATTTACACTTCAAAGAGGCAGAGCCAGCAAGGATTATTGATTAATTTTACATGGATGTGAGAGAAAGTCCTCAACACAAGTTCAGAACTTTTAACCTGATGTAGGTGGGAGGACAGAGTTCCTAAAAGCTGAGAACACACACACACACACACACACACACACACACACACACACACACACACACGAGTAGGTTTTTAGAGAGATCAGAAGTTCAGTTTTGAACTCTTCGCCTCTAAGATGTTGATTAGGCACACAGGAGGAACTGTTAGGAATCCAATTCCAATTGCACAAATGTATGTGTGTGTGTGTGTGACTGTGTGTCTGTGTGTGTGTACACACACGCGTGCTCACATAGGTGGATGTCAGAGGACAACCTACAGGAGTCAGATTTTTTTTTTTTTTTTATCATATTAGTTCCAAGGATTTAACTCAGGATGGCAGGCATGGCAGCCAGTGCCTTTACCTGCTGAGCCCTGAAGTAAGTTTGGGAGGAGAGCCGGAAGAGCCCGAGGTTTAAGAGAGAAGAGGAGAAGTGCATCGTTAGAAATGGCTTGAATCCCATCAACTCTATCTTCTTTTAGGTCATCTCTACATTTGTACTTCTCCTGCCTCTTCTACATCAGACAGGAAGAGGCTGTATCTTTTCTTTTCTTTTCTTTTTTTTTTTTTTAATGCATAGCTGCATGGAACCTGGCACAGGTACATAGCAGATACTCCACCAATGTTGGTCAAGTACAGCAAACATTAAATGAAGGTGGCCTTGGGTAACACTCTATTCTTACTTAAAAATAATGATCATGACACCTACTTCACCCCACCACACCCCACCACACCCCATACTGCCTTCTAACTACTCCATCCAGCTTCTCCTTTGTTTCCCTCTGATCTCACTGCTTAGCAATGTGCTCACATCAAGTCTTTGCCCCATGAAGATCAAAGAGGTGAATCCAGGGCAGCAAACAATATCAGAGAACTTCATATTGGGAGCCTACCACTGAATTGCAATCTGCCTGAGTAAAATCCACCAAAGAAGGGCTGAGTATGAAGGGCAGTTGAAACTCGGTTTCCGGACACAGCAAAAAGAACTTGGAATAGGAAAGTATGTTGTTTTCTCCTTTTAATCTGAATTGGAAATGTTTAACAAGAATATTAATCAGCTGTTTCTAATAGAATAAGAAAACAGGCCAAAATAAACCCAAGCACCTCTGAGCTGCTCTTAATTGCCTTCTTACAGCATTAGATTGTAAAGTTGTAAAATACTATTACATTTCCTCTCCCAAATGAGGCATGGATCTGTTTAATGATTTAATGTACTTTCCTCCAATTAGTTGCAATCATGTGCTGATTCTACATGGCCATATATCCTGAGCTAATTTTGGAGTACATATATAATTTGAAGGGCTGCATTTTACTCATTCATTTGCGTAAAGAATACCTACATGGTTTACTTAGTGCTGTGGGAAGGAGGAGAGGGAAGAAGGGGAGGAGGAGGAAGAATAAGAAGACAAAGGTAAGAAGAATTAAACTTTTAAAATAAAGAGCAGACAATGATGCTCAGACACTCACAACTTCTCTTGTCCTTCCTGTTGACAAGTTCAAATTTCATTTTTTGTTTCTTTTCTAACCTCTCCCTTGCAACTAGAAATTTAGCTATGATCCTCAAATATTTATACTAATAAATTGTCAGTAGTCTAATCTTTAAATAGCTAGGAGCAGCATGACATTACAAATGAAATATTAAGGCAGAAGGAAGGAAACTGACTCAGTTCAAGTTATCTGACAATTAATGTGCAAAAGACTCAAACGAGAGTTACCCAGGTGTGACGCTGGGAAGCGGTTTGATAAATACCTTTCACAGGGCAAAGGCAAGAGCTGTATCATTCAATGCAGCAAATGATTTGCAGGGAAGGAAAACACACTGCAGGGGTGCAGAGAACATTTTGGTTCTTTGGGCTCCTTAGTTTCCCAGACAATTAGCAGAAAGAGGGTCACATGATTTTTTTTTTCCCTTTGTTTTACAAAGACTGCCAAGAAGCCAGACAGAAATATCTGAGATGCCTGGCAGGACGCTGGAAGGTGAATGGAGTTAAATGTGACCTATAAACAATAGGCAATGCCCATTAATATTTGACTCAAAGAAAAACTGCAAAAAGGGTGAAGTGAGTCATCGATATTGACTTCATTCAGGAAATAAAAGGATTATCAGCTCAGCAAAAGTCTCACAATCATAGTTCTGTTCACCCCCAAAACTCTTTGTGGTTTATTCTAGGCTGCCTCAGCTGTGGCAATTCAAGGCACCTCTTGTAGTCAGAGGCAATTTTGCAATAAGATATAGAGTCAAAGAATAAACTTCCCTTGTCCATTTCCGTTTGCTTCTCTTTCCCCAACAATCAAGCATTCAGACAAGCAACATAAAACCCAAACAGCTTCAAGATAGGGACATTTTATAAGCCTCCTTTTTGTCATTATACTCCTTTGGCTGAGCAATCTGTTTTTGACAAGAAAGTATTTATCTTCCTTGCAATGCCCAGATTCATGGTCTCCGGCCATCTACTTTAGTAATAGTTTTGTTGGATGAAAGGTATAAAGAGTCTATTTTGAAAGTCAATTTGCAGTTTTTGCATTTTAAACTTTCTCTCTCATCCCTCTAAAATTCATTTCAGATGGATTAAAAGATTGACTAAATAAAATACCAAAGCTTAAACATGAGAATAATATATAATTTAGCAGCTCAGAGGCAGTGAAAGATACTTTTAAAAATAATGAGCTTAGAAACAATAGGCAAAATAATAGTGTACTGACAGATTTGGATGCACATAAATAGTAACAAAAACTTGATTTTTGTTTTCTTACAGAGATCTTGGAGAAGACCCTTTCACTAGGCTTCATCACATCATTAATGGTCGCTGTTCATCTTGCAGTAGAGATCCTTTACAACATTTTTAATAAAAAATGCTCAGTGCCAATCAGAATGAACAAACTGTAAATTAAAATAAATTTCACAAGACTGAATAAACAAGGAGGGGGGAGAACCTAATCCTAAAATAGCTAATGAGCATATGCCACAAATAGACAATTCTCATGAGAAGGAAAGCAATTCGCTCGATAAACATGAGACAACACTTCAATCTCATAAGTGAGCAAATGTATGCAAATCAACCAGTGAGATGCACTTTTTTTCTATTAAATTAGAAATGTGTATAATAGTTATACACCTTGTGGATAAGCATATGCAATAATGAACACAGTTGTACTTGCTGATGATTGTAGAAACCACTGCTCCGTACTGATCTTGCAATCACAGTATAGATGCAGGGCAGGAAGAAATTTGCTGCTTGGGGACAAGATGACAGACTAGCCTCTGCTGTTTTTCATTAAATACAGTGGCTGCCCTTTAAGCAACAGCTGTCCTAATCAGCAGCTGCAGCTCAGCAGCTACTAGTATCTGTTCAGCTAGAAGGGCTGCAGCCGTCAGGAATTCTGTTCCCCCAGGTACTACTCTCTCACGGCCATTAACAGTAACTTTGTCTGAATGTCTAGATTGCTACCCCTTTAAAGAACTTGGGATTTGAAGGTCAAGGTGAAATTCTGCTAGCTTAGGGAGGCTGAATACCAAGTAGCTAACCTCTCTTTGCTTCTGCCTGCTCTCCTAACCTGCATGTCTTTCTGCTCTGTCACCACTTAAGAACCCTCACAACACCTGGTTCCTCCCTGTCACTTCCTGCTGACTCAGTCTCCTGACCCAAGGTTAATTATATTTAATCAAACAAATGTGACACATCCTTGCATCATTAAACAATTATTCCCCAGGATAAACAAATGTAACACATCCTAAATGAATATTTCACAAGTCCCTTAGCAGACTGTTACCTCCAAATGTAAATGCATCTGTAGGAAAAGAAGAATCCCGTTAGTCATTCCGACCATCATCACAATGAAAATCATCCCAGATATATGCTTGCAGCCCATCCTAATGTGTAGAGTTCAATGGTTTAGGCTTCCACTGTGATGATAGGAAGATGCTGAGAAAGCCTCCTGAGTTCTGGCCTTGCCCCTCTTTTAGGGTACCATTAATCATCGTTTGCCTTCCATTTTTTACTTGGTATCCTAAAGATAGAATCAGGGCAACAGTGAACAGGAAGTGTTCTCCCTGAAAAAGAGGTCATTGTCAGTGTCACAAAAACTACTCTCTCAAACCCTGAGAGATTGCACTGGTTTAAATAAGAAGTACAAATATTTGAATGCTTTGTCTCCAGTTGGTGGACTTGTTTGGAAAGAGTTAGGAGGTGTACCTTTGTTGGAGGAGGTATGCCACTGAGGGTTAGCTGTTTTATGCTTGTGGATCAAGAGCTAAACTTTCAGCTACTGATCCAGCACCATGCATCCCTGTATGATGCCATGTTTCCTGCTGTGATCGGGATGGCCGCTAACCTTCTGAAACCACATGCCAATCAAAGGCTTTCTTTTATAAATTGCCTTGGTCTTGATGTTTCATCACAGTAACAGAAAACTAAGGTAAGGCCCAGACAGTTTTTGTTGCCACATCCCTCTCTACCTTAAGCTCAAAGGGAAATCAAGACTTGGTGTAGCCAAAAGGGACCAGCAGATATATCCAGGCTCTTCAGTATCTTCTCCCAAGTCTTTGAATACTCCTGGAAGGATAGATTTGAGTGTTCATGAACATATTATCACAGGTAATCCCAGAACACATGAATGCAAAGATTAAAAACAAACAAACAAACAAATAGCTAAAAACTTCAATAGTAAAACAAAGATAACAAATGAACTAGAAGTTATCTGCTAGCAGAATAAAAATGAATTTTCAAGATGTAAGCACTTGATAGACACAGAGGAAGGGTGCTGAAGAACAAGACAATGAGTTGGTGAATGAGAACTTTCCAAGAAGCTACAAAAAGTGAGAAAGAAAGGGGGTCACTAAGAACTGTGGAGGGGCAAGGCTAATATCCAGCAAACAGGGAAGCCCAAGAGGGGAGAAGAAAGAAAGAGAGAGAGAGAGAGAGAGAGAGAGAGAGAGAGAGAGAGAGAGAGAGAGAGAGAGAGAGAGAGAGAGAGAGAAAGGAAGGAAAGAAAGGGGTATAAATTAAGAAAGCACAAAAAGCTTTAGATAGAAATTAGTCAGTGTGGAAAATTCTCAGAAAGCTAAAAGCAGATCTGCCACATGGCTCAGCTATACCACTCTTTGGCCTATCCCCTAAGAACTTCACATTCTAACCCACAGATGCTTGCTCAGTCATGCTCACTGAAGCTCTGGTCACCATAGTTAGGGTAAGTCTGTCTTTTGATTGATGACTTGATAATGAAAATCCAGCACACATATGCAATGGAATTCCATCCATCTGTAAGGAAAAATTAAAATAATGAATTGCAGGTAAATGGAACCAGGAAGTATTATATAACAATAATATTATTGTTGTTAAAGTAAAAAGAAGAGGTCATGGGTTGGAGGAGGGGCCCGGGGAAGTTGCGGGGAGGGGAAATAAGAGTAGACATGGTGTAATCACAGTACTTGTATTCTCAACAAGTTTTTTAAAATTAGATTAAGAAAAAAATAAATATCCAGGCTTAATAAAAACATAAGAATATTGAGCATGGGCTGGAGAAGCAGGATAATGGTAGAATGCTCGCTTACCTGGCGTTCATGAGACCCTTGTTTTGATCCCCAAAAGAATATAAGGATGAGGAGGTGGAATGAGAACAAAGACAAAACCTAGAGGAGTAGAAGCAGATCAGAAAGAAATAAAAATTATAGTCATACCAAGGTTTTCATAAATGGCTTGATATACAAATTGTGAGAAAGTAATTTTGTTATAAAGAAAAATTTAAAAACTATAATTTTGTATCTAGCTACATTTTAAATCAAATTTGTGAGCATAATTAAAAAAAACATTCTCATGTGTACACTTTTCTGAAGCTGTGCCACACAGGTGCTGAGAAAGAAAACATTTCCAAGAAAACATGAAAAAGCATTTGGCAGAAGGAGGAGAAGTGATTGAAAACTCACTAAATTCTGTTGGTTCTTTGAAAGCTATCATTAAGACAATTTGGAATTTCTATTTATGATAAGCAAAACTCAAGCTCTAGGTATCCATGATAGGGGATTGAATAGAGCTATGAAGACTGAAGGGTGAATTTTCCTATTGAGATTAAATTACAGGTACTATAAGCTATCAGATACAGATAAATTAAAAAAAAATCTACAAGAATAAATAAATTTATGTGTGCACATAAAGTTAAAGGCCACCTCCCAAATATTATATATAAAATGTTTCACTATCAGAGGAAGCAAAAAAATACTCAAATTCTCAAGTAAAAGAACAACAAAAAATATAGTTAATGATAATATCAAAAGACAAGATTACAACCAATTTACTTCTGAGGGTAATGGCCTTTTATTCATGAATGGAGCACCCTGCATCTAGAGAATGGAAAAAGAGTCCCCACTGGGCTACAGGTATGGCAGAACAGTAGTCTTTGTGTGGCAGGAACAGGGAGACAGAGCAACACAAAAATAGCTGGAATGGTTAATGGGAGGTCACTTCAGATTTCTTTTTCTGAAAGGTTACATCAGAGAGGCCTTTCTTATTACACTGACTCAGATAGGCTTGGCTCTCCTGTTTTCAGGGGGAAAAACATCTATTTTGGGATCCGTCTTCTCCTTAAATCTTTGGTTTGGTTCGTAGATGACGTCTGGCATGACAGGCTCTGTATCTATTTCTTATATGGTGGGACCTTTGCAGTAGCCCAGGCCAGAATGGTTACTTCCATCAATTTTAGTTAACAGAGTGAACAAAATAAGATGATGGACAGGAGTTTTATTGTATCAAGTTAAACACTGCAAATGGTGTTTCCATGACTGTTTGCCACTTTCTTAAAACTTCTTTTTTCCTATATGAAGATCCTTCAGTAAATGAAAAGAGCAATATCTCAAAAGTTTGCATTTCTGGTGTTCTTTTCTCACAACATTGGACACAGTGGAAAACCCAGCACATTCCAAACATTGTTATACAGACTATATTAAAACAGAAGAGTAGCTATGGTGATATATTGTGTATCAAATAAAGATTACCTGAAGATCAGAGGGCAGAACCAGCCATAGAGGTCAGGCAGTGGTGGCAGGCCTTTAATCCTAGCATTCGGAATTACACACTTTTAATCCCAGCACTAGAAATGCTGAGATAGGAAGTGATGTGGCTGGGCATAGAAAGGAATATAAAGTGGGAGGAGACAAAGTTCAGTCCTTCCCTTTTCCTCTTCAGTCTGAGGATTCCTGAAGACAGGATCAATACCCCTTTCCGCCTGAAGATTCAAAAGTGGTGAGAGATTTCTCTAGTGGCTTGTTCCTCTGCTTCTCTGATCTTTCAGTTTTACTCCAATATCTGACTCTACTACTTTATATTATAAGACCAATTAGGATTCATACAACAGGTATCTCCTTTTGCTTTTTCTTATAAATTTATTATAAATATGTATTAAACAGTGGGCAAATAATTTCCACATTTTTTAATAATATGGAAACTTTGTAGCATTCAAAACAGCAGTTTTCACTTAAAAAGAAAGTGAGTAAACAACATAGAACTAAGTAAGGTGTCAACATTTGAAGGGTACAACCAAAAGAATATTGAAGAATAAAGTTATAGCTTCCAATACTTTTATTTGAAACCAAGAAAGGTCAGAAACAAATGGGAAATTCACAGTCACAGATGCAGTCCTACCCCCCGGTGAGCTGAGAAGATTGGCTGCTCAAGACAAGTCTGTGAACAGGCAAAACCTTATCTTAGCAATAAACAAATGCATCATAATATAACTTTAGTAATGGGCTCAGGGTTTAGCTTAGTGATTTATCATTGATTTGCATGACACTCAGACTGTTCATGAAGCTCTTGGTTTGATGAGCAAAATTAAAAACTAGATGAAAATAGATAATTAGACTTCCTTAAAATTATATAAAAAACTTTTAAGTATAAAAAATTACCAATAAGGTCGAAAGCTTGGATAAAATAATTGTATAGCACATATCTTATAAGAATCTACAAATTCATGGTTTAGATTATAACTCAGTGGTAGAATATTACCCAGCATGTATGAAGTCATAGGGTTAATCCTTGGTATGGGAAAAAAGTAAGCTGGAGTATCCAAATGTGGAAAGAGCTCTTAACCCAACAACAAAGAGTCAATCTGAGCAATAGACAAAGGATGGGCAAAGGACAGACACCATGAACAGTTTTCTAACGAAGCAAAATAAATGGCCAATAAAGACAGGGAAAGATGTTCAACATTATCAGTTCATTAAGGGGATGTAAATAAAAGCACAGTGAGGTATCACCTCAGTGTTAGTATTAAAAGATACAATTTGAATATGAAGTATGCTCGCAAGAGTTTATGGGTTTAATACCAGGGTACAAACTGGTGCAAACTTAAGGACTTTTGAGAGGTGACTGGGTCATGAAGACTGTGACCAATCAATGCATACATCCATCACTAGATTTCTAATTTGATGACATTGAGAAGGGGTGGAAACTTCAGGAGGAAAGCCTACCTGAAGTAAATAGGCCATCCAGGAGTATATTTAAAGGGTATGTCTAATTCCTGGCTCCTTCTTCTGCCTCTCTCTGTCTGCCATGAAGTGTGCAGCATCCCCATTCCCATATTCCTCACCTCCATGCCCTTTATAATGATGATTTTTGCTTTGCCACAGGCCTAAAAGCAATGAATGGACCTAGCAGGTTAGGAATAAAGTCTTTTTTTTTTTTTTTTGCTCCAAAGTTGATTTTCCCAGCTATTTGATCATAGAGAAGTGACTAGTGCAGTATGTTTCTATGTGGTAAACAAATAAAGTCTCAACCCCCCCAGAATGTTGTCCATTTCAGGTTGACAGCAAGTCTCTGTTCATTATATTTGTTCAGCAAAGTAAGACTCCATCAACAAATGTTTCTATAATTATTGTAGTAGCAGGAAGAACAGGGCAAATTGTACTCAGGTTTCTGCTAAGAGGTGACAAATGTCACTGTCATTTACATTTCACTGGGCAAAGTAAATTACATGACCATACCGAATTTTCATGTTCTTTCTCTGCAAAATTGCCCATAACCTAATCACTGGGACCCATGATTACACAGACAAGGGGATTAAAGTTGTAGATAGAAATTATGGTTTCTAACTGTTGACTGTAGAAATATCTTGAATGATTTCACTGAGCCCAATATGATCACAGAGGGCCTTCCATGTAAAGGGGTCAAAAGAGAGAGTTAGACAGAGATGTGGCATAGAGTAGGTGAGAGATACTATGTAGCTAGCTTTGAAGCTGGAGGAAGAGCATATGCATCAAGGAATGTGTATTCCCTTATGCTTCAGAAAAAAGAAAAACTCTAAGGAAATGGTTTTTCCAGCTATGGTTTAAATAAATGTGCCTCTCCAAAATCCTCAGGTTGGAACAAAAAGCTCAAAAGAGCTAAGAGCAGGGCCTTTGGGCAATGATTAGGCCAGGAGAGAGCCCTGTTCTCTCAAATGGGACTATACACATATGAAAGAAGCTTCAGAGGGCAGGCCAACCTTCCAATCCCTCTGCTATGTGAGCACACAGCTTTGTCTTCTCAGAGGACACAGCAGTAAGGAACCATCCTTGAGGCTTAGGATTAGTTTAGGAGATTTCAACTTTGCTTCCTTGATTTTTGATCTCAGTCTCTATAAATCAAAGAACAAAATTTCTATTGTTTAGAAATTATTCACTCTGTTATCTTATTATATCATAATAAATCAAAGAACAAAATTTCTATTGTTTATACATTATTCACTCTATGTTATTTTATTATATGAGAACCAAATAGTCTAAGGCTCTCCCTTGAACTCTTTGATATGACTGCCACTCCACTGATTTTACCACAAGAATATTGGTGTCAGACTTCTGATCTACAGAACTGAAAATAACAAATTCGAATGATTTGAAGTCATTAGGTCAGCAGGGATTTGTTACAGCATCCATCAGAAACTAGTGTGGTGGGAAGAACTGTCCTCCTGTGTGGCCGGGTGGAGGAGAGTGGAAAGTTGGTTAATACCACTAACAGCTATCACAGAAGGGAAGAGACCGAGACACCACTAATTCACAGGAAACGATCTCTCACCTCGAAATGCTGAAGAATTAATAAGAGAATCATGTGAACAATGGGGAAAGTTCAAGTTTTCTGATTTTAAAAATCATGGCTTAAGAATTAGAAGCCATTCACAACAGCAAAGAATTCATTGATGGTTGGATATAGTGATGCATGCCTGTGCTGCCAGCTACTTGGGAGCCAGAAGCAGGATAATTCATTGGCCATGAGTTCAGGGCCAATGTCAGTAACACAGTGGGACCCTGGCTCTTAAAAAAGAAAAAAAAAGAAGAAGCAACTGACACGAGTCTTTTTTATCCTGTTAGGGGAAGACTTGAAGTTCCCAAAAAGTCATAGACAGTGGTCTGAATAAATAAAGATATAATTTGGGATGAGAGGTAGGTAGAATAATGCCCTATGCCAAATCACAAAGTTGTCTGTATGCAAACCATTGCAACCTAAAATTGTATTACTTTACATGGTAAAATGGTAAGATTTGATTAAATTCATGTTTAGCAATCCAATTCTCAGATTATAGGAAAAGCTTAGAAATTGGGAATTTAATGCATCTTGGAAGGCAGTAAGAAAGCATTCTGAAAAGAGATTTAAAGCCACAAGCTAATAATGCAGCATGGCTCTGGATCACCTTCCAGCTGACCACCTCTTTCCCGCTGTGCTGGCTATCCAGTTCTATAAAGCAAAACATCCTAATGCTTCCTGGTTAGAGCATCCGTTATTTTTCTTACAGTCCTTCTGTTGTCCTCAGAGGTTGTTCTCGTGGCTGTGTGAAGCTAGGGAAGGCTGGGCCTCTTCCTGTTGTCTCAGGACCTCTTTTTCCACATTTCCACTCATCACTTAGTTCCTAGCTGTGCCACTCATGCGGTTGCTGGGATGCAGGTGTGTAAGCTGATCCCTACAGAAGTGGTGGCCACAGTAGGACAGTCATCTACACTCACCCTAACGGAGGACTGGAGGGTGATTTTGTTGGGGTGCAGAAAAGCGGAAAGGCTATGCGGATTCTGTGTGTACTGTATCTGGTTCATTAACTGTTAGCATTTTGCTGTGCGCCCTCTCTCCTGCTCTGTCTCTCCTCCCTCCATTCTTCCTACATCTCGCTCTATTGTTTCCCTCAACTGTAGTCCATACTCCTGAACACTTCAGTACAACAGATAAGAGTATATTTCACATGAGTATAGTCCTCAGAAAGTAGACAACAGCTCTATAATGCCATTTAATCTCTAGTTCATATTTAAATAACCTGAATGTTTCCTAGATATCATTTATACCTTTACAAATCCAGTACTTAGCCAGGTGGTGATGGTGCATGTCTTTAGTCCCAGCACTCTGGAGGCAGAGGCAGGCAGATCTCTGAATTCAAGGGCTTCCTGGTCTACAGATGGAGTTTCAAGACAGCCAGGGATATACAGAGAAACCTTGTCTTGAAAAAACCAAAACCAAAACAAACAAACAAATCATAAATCCAGGACTTAGGCAAGGACCACACATTTCAGTTGTCTGTTGTAGCTCTGGTTCAGAAACCATAACACTCACCCTGTTTATCTGCTGTTTGCTTTTTAAACTTTCAGAATATTTTTTTTCTTTTCATGGCCCATAGAATAAGTAAAGCAAGTTGAATTGTGGGATGATTTTTTATGGTATAATTTAACTTATTCCTTAATAGATACTCTAAGTCAAATCTACAGGCCTGGTAAACTTCAGATAAATATTAAACATGGCACTTCATACATCATTGTGCATTATATCAAGATGCACATGTGTATTCGTTATTTCTCTCATTGTTGTGATATCATTGTTGCCAAGAGCAGCTTCAGGAAGGAAGACTCTATTCTGTCTCATGATTTCTGTGTGCAGTTTATCCTGGTGAGGAAGGCTTGATGGCAGGAGTGTGAGGCTCTGGTCACCTAGTATCATAGTCAATAGACAGAGAGAGACAGTACTAGTGATCAAAATGGCTTTTTTTCAGGCTGGTCCAGAAGCTGATGGGATGGTCTTGCCTGCTGCATTCAGAATAGGTCTTCCCTCTTCTATCAGAATGTCCTGGTAACAGCATCATGGATGCATTCAGAGGTGTGTTGCCATGGTGATTCTAAGTCCAAGCAAGTTGACACCATTAGCCATCACAACACAAATAAGCTTGTCTTATTATTGATAATGTTAATTTGATCATTTAGAGTGCCAAATATCAGATGTTTCTACTTTTGATTAATAAGTAGCTTTAATTGCTTTTCCTCTTGCTATAACATTCTCTGACAAGAACAATTAGGAGAGAAGGGGTTAGTTTTAACTCACAGTTCCAGGATATAGTCCATCACAGCAGAGGCGTCACTAAAGTTGGAGAGTGGAGCCCACGGACGGTCACATTGTATCTTTGGTGAAGAAGCATGGAGCACTGAATGCTCATGTTTAGTTTGTTTTCTCTATTTTATATAGTCCAGGATCCCAGTCCAGGAAACGGGCAGGCTTTTCTGCTCCCCATGAACCTAATCAAGTTAATGCCACACAGGCACACTGAGAGGCCAGTCCCATCCCATCTCATTGCCCCTCCATGTCATCTCCACATCTGCCCCCCCAATCCATGTGGGTGATTTTAGATGTCATCACATTGACAATTGAGGTTAAGCATCACAGTGAGTAATTTGATATTTTTGTAATCAATGTGTTTTCACTCCATGGCTTTGGGATCCCCTGAGGGGCCTTTCTCAACAACTATTATATTGGGAATTGAGTTACCAAATGGTGATTTCTTCATTTAATCTTCATTTTTAAAATATATTTTTAAAAACATCTTTTCTTCTTTTTGAAAGACAGCTGTTGACTGTTGGATATTATAATCGACAGTTGTCATTCTTTTTAGTGTTCAACTTATTCCAAATGTGCTTGATGAAATTCATGGTAAGTTATATCCCTTGTCCTATTGACATGACCTCATCAATTTTTAAAATATTATCTTACTTCTTGAGATGTGATGCCCAGCTTCACCATGAACCTTCCTTACTACTGCCTTGGAACAGTCCATTTCTGGTTCCTTTAAATGGGGAATACAATCTAGAGATCCTTGAGGGTGAGAGTGTATTTTTAATGATTAAATTTTAAATACTGTTACTGGCTTCTTTGCAATAGAATTTTTTGAAAGAATCAGGGTTTTCTAACCATCTTGGAGCTTCAGAAGGCTGGCTGAGACCAAGAAGAACTGAATTATTTGGAATTCAGCATCAGTGCCCTAAAACAAAAAATGACATTTGGAGAAAAAAAATTGGACTTTTTTTCTTAATTTTTTTAACTGTCACCTGCATCATTGAAGAGACATAGAGCAAACTTCTGCATCTTCTAGCCTGTCCTTATAGAATTCTGCTTGTCTACCTTATATATGGTGATATGAAAATAGATCTCGGGTAAATTAATAACAGATTTATTTGTCTAAGGAGTTTCAAGCTCTCGGCCTCAGGATATGCAGAGAAAATTTTCCTTTGTACCCTAGCAAAAGCATTCTGATACACATCCAGTTGTTGTAACTGCTAAGTACCATAAATACTAATGTATCCTATTTATGGTACTCCATTTAATTCACCAATTTAAACTGTCCTGCTTCAGTTCTGGTGAGTAGATAAGAAGCAACAGGAATTTTCTTACTCTGTCCAGCATTCAGTGGCCTGGAAGGAGTTACCTTACCCAATCAGATTCTCTTTCCCAAGGATTTGAACCAAGAATCCCAGTAGGGCATTTAAGGTTTCAGAAACCTAACATACACTTGGGTGTCACAGCTATGTGTTCGGTAAGGATATAAAGATGCCTGGAGGTGATAGTAATTGGAATAAGAAGTAGAAAGAAACCAGGATGATAGAACCACACCATGGCTAAGAAATGGACACTTGACATTCTAGCTTTCTATCATTTCTAGTCCTGGGCATCTTCATGTCCTTGAAATCACTTTGACTTTTTCCACAGGATTAGTTTAATTGTTGTTTTGCAACTGACAAATCTTGGCTTTAATTCTCTACAGTACAATCATTCACATGCTTTTCTATTCTTTCTGTTGTTGTTATTCAAAGCTAGTGTGTATTGGGATTATTTTATCTGCAATTATCAGATGAATAGGACACTGTCAAACATTTACTTAGAAGAAAAGCTGCTATGTAAAATATTAAATGGACAAAACATTTATTTCTTTTTGCAAGAGCAATGAAATGTTTGCAAATATGTGACCTTGCCCTGAGATCAGAATTTAGATCAATCTGATTACAATCCAGCCAATCAGAATCCAGCAGTGTCTAGCTCATATGCCAGCCCCTGATAATAAACTTATGTTATCTGCCAGATTTTGATGGCTCTCAACCTTATAACTGTGAACAAAGCAGCACTTACCCTTCCCATTTGAGAATAGCAAATGTTTATAGTGAGAGGAAGTAAACTTAAAATACAATATGATAAAAAAAATATGAAGGTCTAATAATTTTGAACTGAATTATAGAAGGAAAAACATAAGAGATGGAGACTTTGGTGGAATGCAGTTAGATGTATAATTGATGTTTTCTGAAGGTGTCCAGCTCTAGACTGGAACCTTCTATAGCCTTTGCTTGTGAGTTGCCATCCATTCACAATGTACATTCTCAAGACTTGTCCTGTGCCATCAGGAGCTGCTGGCCAACAAGGTTTTACAGGAGAGGACAATGGCCTGGCCTGTTGCTTTTAGTCAGGTAAGCTTTGTGATGTTATTTTTGCCCTAGAGTTCCCTATTGGATCCAGCAAGAGCTAGATTTTCAATTTCCACATTTGCGTCTGGCTTCCACCCCCCTCCATCTTGCTTCCCTTACTCCTTCCCCCATTGGCTGCACCTGAGGCCATTTTCTCAGCACACCACTTGTGCATTAATTCCCACCTCAGCTCTGTTCCTAGAGGATCTAACTTAAAGCATCTCATATCATTCTGACTAAACAAAGATGGCGTTCTACTTGCTTCTGCCTGTAGCTTTGCCTGCTCCCCGGTGGCGCTAAACCTGGCTGATCCGCTTCCATTCAATCATAGTTTTCTTCTGAGATTGTCCCGCCACCTCGTCACATATGTGGCCCACTTAGCACCTGGCATTAGGATGGTTTTAGGGGAATAAAAGGTCTTTGTTCAGGAAAATGATTTCCTGAGCTGAAGCAGGGCTGACATTAATAAGAAGGATGCAATACCCAGTTGACCTGTATAAGAATAAGCACACTTTATGCTGAACCGGGGAGGGAACAGGATCAGGCAGAATAGAAAACTCTGCCATGAAGGTGGGAGAAAATTACCAGTGGAGGGCTTGAGAAATGACATCTCAAGGGAAGAGTGCTCAGTAATCACAAATTATGCTGTTCTGTTGTTCTCCAGAGGGCTCCAATTGTGTGAATTTAATTTGCCAGCACAAATCTCCCAGTGACTATGGGGGAGGTAAGGGTTTTGGGAATTCCAATCTCAGATCCACCATTTTGCTAACTCCACAATATTTTTTTCAAGGAAGCAGTAGAGCAAGGATCCTGCCATTAGCTTATAGAAAAGTAAATTATTTTCCTTGAAGAAACTCATAGTGGCAGAGAGAAGCAGCCCTGGTGTGAAATGGATTCAAGGCAGGTACGTTACAAACACTTTTTCCCTCTAAGTAGACTAGAAAAAAGATGACTCAGAGGCAAGGAGAGAAAAGCTGGCAGGTGAAGACAGACAGACACACAGATAGAATCAGACACACACACACACATTCACTCACTCATACATTTGTAACCCCACAGTCTTCAATGAAACTCTGGTAAAATGGAACAAAAAGCATTTAAATTTGCAGCATGGTTATATAACCTTTATTTGGCTTCCTGTTTTTTTCCTCTTTCTTTCTTTTTTGTTTTGTTTCCTCCCATAATAGATAACATCAGTGCCTATTAGTGCTGGCCTTGGGAAGATTAAGTGCTTTTAGAAAGGGTACCCTGGGATAAACAAAGAACAAGCATATGCTGCTAACTAAAAACAGTTTCCTAGGAGGACAGACATCCTCCATCTCCCCAGTCCACTAGGATCTGCTAGCTTTCTCACGTCCCATCTCACGAGGATTCTGACCTTCTCTGCATGCACTCTTTGTTTTTTGACCCTCTGTAGCTCATTATTTGAAGAGTTCTCAGTAGTAAATTATACTATCTTCCTATTGTCATATCCAAATAGGAACCATCTTGGAAAATGTAAATTAAGACAAAGAGAGTTGATGGGAAGAATTCCAAGAGGTTTCCCTGAGCATATTAGAGGAACAGAGTCCTTGGGCCAGACCAAGCTGAATTTAGGGGAAAGATTTCATAATGGCTTTATATGTTCTTCAAATAAAACACCAGCAAAACTTGTGTTAGTACGTAAGTCCTTTGCTTGTATTGACTCATCTAATATTCGCTATAGCCCTACCATCTTCATCTGATGCTAAAACAACTGAATCACAGAGATGCTTGGGAATCTCATTGAAGGGAGTGCAGAGGTCAGATATGAAGCCAAGCAATTACACTAAATTCACAGTCCATGCTGGGAGGGAGAGAGGAACAGGAGTGGAAATGGGAGGTTGAATACGATCAAAATAAAATGATGTACATGCACGAAAGTATTGTGATGAAGCTGTTATTCTGTGTGCTAAAAATAATTAATGGAATATAAAACTGGAAAGCCAGGGGATGAGTATAGGCTCTTAACAGGTAAGTCATATAGCCTGGTGTGGAACTTGAAAAATTCTGGTCTACAAAGTCCATTCTTCAGCCAGGCAGTGGTGGTGCATGCCTTTAATCTCAGCACTTGGAAAGCAGAGACAGGTGAATCTTCATGAGTTTGAGGCCAGCCTGGTCTGCAGAGTGAGTTCCAGGGCACCCAGGGGCTACAACAGATAAACCCTTCTCAAAAAAAATCAAAAAACAAACAAGTAAACAACAACAAAACCCAAAACAACAACAACTGGAACAAATTCCATTCCTCTCCCAATAACATGCCATAATCACTCATTATAAATAATGATTTACTTTTTTTCCTTCTGTCCTGAATGTCTCTGTGTCTATAAACTCTTGAGTTCTTACTATTGGAAGTTTATGTAATCACTAATGCTAACAGATCAAGGCCTTTAGCATATATCTTATCGGTCTGCATCAAGCTTCAAATGCCTTAAATATATTCCACATGGCTGCTGGAATGAGTCTCAGATCCAAAAAAATATTTTTTAAGGTAAGTGTTATGACTCAGTTTTGACAAAGAGTAAAGCAACCATGAACACACTCAGTTATTCTTGTAAGGAGTGACATCAGTGAAAAATTGGAAAGTTATCTGTGGCCTCTGCATTTGTCTTTTTATTTTAGTAGTTTACATTTAGGAGGATGAACAAAATTGCTCTGTGTATTGGATATGTAATTCTGTGTATTTCTTCTCCTTGTCCGTGTCTTTGGCATCTAATAGTAAGACAATGTTGCTTTGCATCGTGTCCTGAGCTATAAAGATTTATTGAATCAGGCTGACCAAACATATTAGGTACACATTACATCTGTGACTGTATGGGCAGGAAGTAGAGCAGAAGTGAAGAAGAATCAAAAAGTAACTGGAAGCAATGTAAAGACAGAACTACTTTCCAACCTGGGGATTCACAGAAGGTGGTAAAGCACGGGTGGATGCTTGTGGGAAGATGTGCTTGCTTCTCTCGGCATTCGTACTCAAATCCTGACTTCAGTGTCAAGGTCTTGGAGGCCAGGTGATTGGGTAGTGAAAATGGAGTCTTCAAGAAAGGGATCAGCATCCCTCAAGAAGAGAACTTTCGGGGCTGGGCATAGTGGTGCATACCTTTAGTATTAGCATCTGGGAGGCAGAGGCATGAGAATCTGTGAGTTTGAGGCCAGCCTAGTCCCTAGTCTACAGTGAGAAGGGCAGGGGCGGGGGAGGGGGGGAGAAGAAGGAGGAGGAGGAGAAGAAGAGGAGGAGAGTGGAGAAGAGAAAGAAGAATATAGGGGAGGGGAGGGGAGAGGAGGGGTGTAAGTGTTCCTGGCACTCCACGTGGTTGAGCCAACTTGGTTCCGGCTCAGTAAGGATCGGAGCACGCCCCTGGGCATGGCTGCGTAAACCTGTGCACACCACTTCTCTTAAAAAGAGAAGCCATGCTATGGTGTGTCTCTCTCTCCTCCTGTCCTGCTTCTCTGCTTCTGTACCCGCTTGGGAACTCTCTTAAATAAACCCTCTTGTGACCTTGGTAATGTGAGTGTGTGTCTCTTCTCATGCGCATTTCGAAACCAACAGGGGGGAAGAGGAAAGGAGAGCAGAGTGTGTCATTGCTTCTCCCGCCATCTTCCTGCAACCCTGTGGTCGGCAGCCCCAGAGAGGCTCTTCATCTGGACCTGACCATGTACTTGAACTCTCAGCCTCCATAACTCTGAGGGGACAAACCCGTTACTTCTAAGCCTCCTCATCTGTGCTCTGTTGTAGCAGCCCAACTGTGCTAAGACAGAAGTAGGAAGACTGGGGAGCTGTGGGCTCTCTTCAGAGGACACAAGGAGAGGGAGCCGCTGCTTTACTCTGGCAGGAATCACAGCCAGGAGTAAAGTCTCACTCGGAGAGAGAAGGCAAGAGCTACTAGAGAAGATGCCATGTGGCTTTCTCTTCCTGTGAGTCTATCTCCTGGAACCGCGTCCCTTTGACTGGACCAATATGAGATCACAAGGCGGATCAGTTCAGGCTGGAGGGTAATTTGATGGGTATACAGAGACTGTGCCATAGGTCCATACACCAAGGCTTAATTATTCCTTCAGTGACTACTGAGAGTCTAATGTGTCCAAAGCACCAGACTCTTCTATGTGGAAGAGACAATGATGAAAATGCACTGTTCCTGTGGGAAGTCGCAGTTTACATCTTTGAAGGGATTCTTAATGGGTTACAGTGGAAAAAAAAAACAAAAAAGATTTGACTTTTTCAGGTGTTCCTACTAGAGTGTTCACATGGCTAAAGTGGCATGGAATAGAAAGTGACAGTTTGTGCTTCTGTGTCCTCCTGTCAGCCTTTCTTAGAGGACGCCTGTTTACTTCTACAGACAATTCCCATACCTTTCAGAATATGCTTACATAGACATTACTAACTTTTTTCAGATGATTTCTTTGTGGAAAATAACCCCAGAGAAGACTTGTATTCAACAACAGTTCAAACTCACCTCTAACCTACAGTTAAGATCATCAGCCAAGAGCCTCCAGGCAGAGTAACCTTCTCACAATTTTGTTAGAATTTGCTGTTTTGTAACAATAAATGGAGACTTAAAAAGTCAACTTGTATTACAATACTAACAGTGAAAAAATAGTCTGTGCTCCCCATCCTAGTTCATCTCCATCATCTCCAGATTCCAGTTTTCAGTCCTTTATCTTGTTCTACTGTTTATACCCAGGTCTCTACACTCTGCAACATTTTGATACAATAAGCATCAACATTGCTCATAATAGTCTTATAGATAAGACAATGCTTGCAAAATAGTTTTTTTAAACTTTTTTGGCTTTCTTTTAGTGTTTCAAAGAAAATTCTATAAATTAAAGGCTAATAATCCCAATAAAGCAAAAGAAGGAATCTTAATGGCCACAAGAATGTAATAGGTATCTTCTTGAGGTATACACGAACTGTAAGTGCTAGCAGATGCTGTAAGTTTATTTAAGAAACCTTGGGCACTTACTATGTAAAGATAGTCCCCTCTGGGTGTGGGCACATGCCTGCAAGCGTAGTATTATTGAGGCTGAGTCAGATCATAAATTCAAGAGCAGCTTGAGATACACAGTGAGTCTTCATGGCAACAGACAGAAAAAGAATTAAAACAGGCAATCTATACAGGGTCAAGTCACAAAAATGATTTTTTTCTGATCTTTATTTGTTACTATATATTCTTTTTCATTCATCCCAATATCACATTCAGTTTTTCAACAAATAAAAGAAAACCCAAGCCAAACCTACCCTTAGTTCATGACCTGCATTACAAAGAGAGACTCTTGCCTTCAGTGTTGTAGAGTTTTCTTCTACAAAAATGGATGAAAGTGTTTGTCTTTAACATTTCATTTGAAACACAAATATATTCAATAATGTAATACTAAATGTACTTTTTTTTTCCCTAGAAACAACTACTGCTCTGGGTCCGTGTGCTGTGTCCAACAAATTGGCAAGAATATTATGTTCCAAAGTTGTTTTTCAAAAAACCGATTCAGTTCCATTTCTGAATACCATATTTGCCTATTATTACAAAAATCCTTTTGAAAGCATTCTTTCCGATAAATGGTTTGGTGTGGTGTCTATTTTAAGCATATGAACAAGCAAATTATTTCCTACATGAGAGCAAAGTGTTTAAATTACAGATGAAAATTCCATCCAGTTCCATAAACCTTTGTCAGAGTGGATGTGGGTTTAGTCCTCACAGATAAGATGCTGGAATATAAAAATATCTAAGGAGGACACTTCAAGATTAGAAGTTCATGGTCTTGGGATGACACAAAGATAAAATAAGTAAGATATGAGGTATGTGATATTAAAAAATGAGGGATACAGGTAATCAGTGTGTGGTTTCAAGAACATGGAGACAGTGTGGGCTAAAATAGTTCATACTTGGATTCATGTGGTTGCTGGGGACAGAGAAACAAGAGATACAGTCATTTGAATACAGGGTTGGGAAGGCAGGATCCAAAAGATAGAACTGGATGAACCAAGCAGAGACACTGTGGAGTATGGCATTGGGGTAGTTTGGGTATAAGGACATTTTATGACCAGTGTTGCTGAGGACATATTAGCTTGAACTTATGCAAGCACATTTAAAAAGTGTACTATGTGCCAATAAAAGTTTAGCCAGGAGAAAGCCTTTTGTTCTGTGGAAAAAAGTGATTTAAATTAGAGATGCATATCTCAAAGTGAGTTTAAGGCAGGCAACCTTTAAATGAACAGCACTTGCACCCTTCCCAAGAATTTTCTACACATCAGCTCAGATTGCTTAGGGCCTTATTTGTATTATCCTGTTTCCCGTTTTTCCCCATAATTCCAACTCACACAGTTTCCTTCCTCTTTATATTCAGACCATGCCTAGAGGCATTCTGGAGCTGAATGTGGAGAGTCACTCATTTCAGACTCGGCTTCACCATGCATGGCTTATTAGATTTCATGCTTTTGCCAAAATAGAAGC
The DNA here is from genome assembly GCA_004025045.1 of Sigmodon hispidus. Lineage (NCBI taxonomy): Eukaryota > Metazoa > Chordata > Mammalia > Rodentia > Cricetidae > Sigmodon > Sigmodon hispidus. The sequence continues at coordinate 150,491 of PVIH01001120.1, read as the reverse complement.
TGCAGGTGCTGATCTAAAAACAATATAAGTATATTTTGAAGTGTTCCCAACGAGTGCAAAATTTGAGCTTTTAAGACTATCTAGAGTCCAAATAAATATGGTAGGAATAGTGAGTCTGCATTCTTTTATTGGTAGGCTAAAACAGACCCATTCATGGAAAAACAAGTTAACAAAAGACCAGTGTGCTGAAAAGCCAATTTGCTGAGCACCAGCTTACCCCCAAAAGTGATTTATGAATGAGCAAATGAGTAATTACCCAATTAAGTAATTTATCAAAAGATCTATTTGCTGAATTATCAACACACAAAACATCTTTCTACAGATATATTCATCATATCAACAAATGTGCAAATGTAATGTAGCTATTTAATTTTTAACAGTTACTTGTAATCTTTCTTATAGGTACCCCTCTTCCATATCCAGTCTGAGTCATGTAGACCAAGGTGCTTCAGGTAAGTATTTCTCTCTGTTATGATTTTAACTTAGGAGTAGGTTCTTGAGTTGTTTAGAAATGGTTGTCTTCCCCCAAGCTACCCTCAAATTGCATAATGCACGGCTCAGCAGTTACAGCTGTGCTGTGCCCCACTCTGTCACCTGTCTATTGTCTTCCCTTCCAGTGATTTTAGTCCAAAAGGCAGTGGGTGGACACAAGTCTTCCCTTAATTGAATTTTACTTACCCTCTGTATAATTTCCTAGAGGCTGAGATTGCTACCCTCTCACCCACCCCTCCTCCCTCCTTATACCTTCCCCCCTCTCTGGTCCTTCCTCTGGAGCAGGATGTCTCACTTCCCTCTCCCCTTCAGTGGGAGGTAATGACAGAATGGCCCCCTGCCTGAGAACTTGACTGGAGAGGAGAAAGAAAATGTAAACAGAGTTTCATTTGGATTGTTTCCATTCTAGTCTCTTGTGTCCTCACCTCAGTTGGATTTGCAATTTGTTGTACCGCCTCCTTACAGGAAACAAGCAGGAATTAGAGCTAGATTTTAGGAGGTTACACGGGGAAAACCAACACGGGACCAAGTCAGTACCAGGAGCATGAGTCCCCAGTCAGGCTGAGGAGGATCCCACACAAGCTCATTAGTCACAGACTTCGTCATCAGAGGCAGCAGGCAACCTAGAGGAAGGAACATGTGGGTGAGAGAGCCACAGGTCACATCAGAACTGACATACCAACTCTCCGTGGGGTTGTGTGGTGACGTCATTTTGGGGATGAAACTGAGGAGAAATCTCTGAGAGGCAGTGTTTCCGGAAGGTGACACTGAAAAGAAATGGTTGAAACTGAAGAAAATAAGATTCTTCTGAGTGGAGATTAGACAAGCATACACTGAGTACATATGTGCAGCTATTTCAGCAATTTACAGCAATCGACTCCTCGCTGGTGCTATTCAACAATCCCTATAATTTGTGGTTATTTTCAATGTTGTATAGGTCATAAACATCAGGCTTTTCTTTTTTTTAAATGAGGGAATTAGGTTTTTTTTATTTCAATCTATCTTCTATCAAGTCTCCTTACGATCTTTTTGGTCCCTTTTACCAGTAGATATTAATTATGCATAATGGATCTCATTATGAGGATTTCATATAGGTAAGTATTTGATCATCCCCATTTCTCTCTCTTGTTTCTTCCTCATCCTGCCCTTCGGATGCTGCTTCCCAACTAGTCCTCTGCTCCTTATCTTGTTTCTCTTTTCTTCCTGTTGTTTTGATGATCTAATGAGTTTCATCAAGGTTGCCAGCACATTTAATTAGTAATTTTGTTCCCAGAGTGTGACAGAATGAGGTAGAATTACAGTGACATAGACAATTGTGCCCAGAGCCATTTCCCTACATCTGTGTCCATGCCCTCTGGGCAAGCCCATTTGTACACACAAGTGGTTCTTCTTTTTACTTCAATTCCTCAGAGACCCCGTGTTGCTTCTATACATCCAGGGGTACATTCCTCTTCAAATATCAGGATCTTTTCCAGGGCAATTTGCCCACCATACTCCCAACACTGACCAAGTACTGAAGTCTCTGAAATTTGAAAAGTCTTGCTCTGTTTTATTCTGGGTCAGACTTGAGGAAAAAAAAGCCCTTTTTCAAACACACGTCTTTTCAGCTTCTGTGCTTTGCTACCACTTTCAGAGAGCTGCCTCTGGAAGGAATTATAAAACCAAAGAGCTTGACCCAAACTGAGGCTTGATTGGGAAATGATGTTCACATGGGCAGTTACAGAGCCTGGCATCAAAAGTGATTTTCATGATTATGTCTTGTCTGGGAAACAGCAAGAGGGAGTTACCACTCACTGCCCCTTAAACAGAAGGGTAAGCTGAGTTGCTATTTCAGAAATACTCAATAGTGTTAAGCAAAAAAAGCAGTTGCTGGTACTATTTGGTAGAACTGTCACAGACTGCTGGGCAGCAGATGTGACCAATGCACACATCACTCATCCTCATCACCGGTTGTTCTGTTGTACTTGGGACAAAGGAGCTCTCCAGAAAATAAAAAAATGAAATTCCCCAGAAATATTCAAAATTAAGGCTTGCAAAGTTACTAGCCAATGAGGCTTGACAGATCTTCCTACTTTTCAGACAACTTTAATTTCAAATTCTGTAATTTACACCCCAAACACCAGCTCTTATAATTCTCTGTGATATATAAAAATGGACATATAAGATACTTGCTTTCTGCTAAACTGATATGGATTGGGAAGAATTTTGTGTTTTGGAAAACTGGTTCTACTTATTTGCTAGACAAATAGCCCTGAATTACTATACAATAAGTCTTTAAATTCATTGTTATACAAGTTGGAAATATATAGGATTGTGGTAGAATTAAGTTATGCGAGTTAGGATATTTTATGTGCTCTAAAGTATTTTGAATATGTGAGATATTTACTTACAGACATTCCTGTAGCAATAATGGCATAACAAAAAGTTATATTTTCGAATCTCTTATGGTAAAGTTTCTCAGTGTATTTTATAACTTAGCTGAATTAGAAATAATTTCAGTTATACTTTATACAATGGAGCACAAAGTACTCTACTGCCATCTTTTGGTCAAACTGTAAACTACACTTATGTGTAGGTAAATAGATTTTCAAGCCCCAGAATGGTTGCTTATTTGTTAAATGGTACTGAGGAATATGACTATGGCTCCTGCTACATAGAACCTGGGGGCTCACTGCAAAGCTACCAGACTGCTCAAATGTAAGGAACTGAGTCTAAAATGACAAGTGCTTCTAAAAGAGCTGTGCTTACGGAAGGTCCGGCTGCTGAGATGGTTTCTGTTAAAGCTGGAGGGGACATTTAAAAGTTAGTCCTTGCAGATGGCTTCCTGTCTCCCTCCCAAGAGGGGAATTCAACCTGGGGAGTGGGTAGTGGGAAGAACAGATTTAAGTTCTGGAAGCTATGTGGAAAGAAGAGGTCATCAATCCTTGGTACAAAGGAAAGATCAGAGCTTTGTGATCTGGGGTGTGTATAGATTCGCCCGTCCTTATATGACTCAGTGGACGCAAGAACCGTGTGTCAGAACCAGTTCCTTTCTGATCCTTGGTTCTGTTTCTCAGTAAGTAGAAATTAGAAACACAATCTAGTTGCATCCTACACATTCTTTTAGGCGGATGAGTGCTTGCCGGAATCCCTCCACTTAGCATAGGGCAGGGTCACTCAGAAGATGGGAATTGGAGGAAAACCTTAAAAAATCTTGTCTTTCTTTCTCAGGCTGTAGAAGTTGTACCTAGAGAAGAATATGAGCTGCTTTTTTTGCCAATAGATTTAAATAATATAATCAGTAGTGATTTGGGGGGGGTGTGTGCTAGAGAAAGGAAGGGATAGGCTTTGAGGCAAAAGTCCACAGTTGTGCTGTCTACCACCATCTTTTGTGGTATTTCAATGACATTGAGAGTTTGAAAAATGATTCTTTGCCTAGTCACACTTTAGTCAGGATTCTGGACCCTTTTCTCCATGTATCTGTACACCCCCCATACACACTCAAAAATCCATTCTTCCAAGAATCTTCTGATGTTCATAAGACAACACTTTCAACAGCTGATCGAGTCTACCATTCTCTTTTGATGTCTGACTGCATTGGCCTGTCTCTAGCAAGGATTGGATTAAACAGGATCTCCCTCAGCCCTGATGCTGGCTGTTAGTAAATCTCCATCTACTGACTCCGTTCTCCAGTCCCTCAATGGCTAGAGGTAACAACTTGTCCTTGTCTGAGAAACTGAGGCCAATCTCTTGTATCTATGCAAAGTGCTACTGTGGGGGCTCCTACACTCACCTCAAGGTCCTGCATAAGGCCGACCTTACCATATTTTAGCAAATATTATTGAACAACTTTTCTTTCTCTAACAAACTCAGAAGATATAGCTGACATTATCCCTGACTCTCTTGTTTTTCCCAGTTCACACATGGTCTCTTTTTAGGGTCACCTACCTTCAAGACAAACAAGCTGGCTGTGTATGTCTTGGGATAAAGGTTCTCAGGTCCAGCCCTTTCTTGACTCTGTTCTCTTAGGTGTTGGCTGAGCATCTAGAGGAGTCACTTCCTGTTCAGGGGTTGAATGGTGGTTGGGGCTAGGTTGTCAGTATGGTTCAAGTGTAACTCTTTGGGACCTGTTGGTTTGAAGGCTTGTTATCAAAATTAAACTTTTCTCTAAGATTTGGCCATGGAAAGGAATGTCTGTTCCTTTTATTCTTGTAACTTAGACTCCAGGAGACACTTAAATTTATCCCCTGACCTGGTTAATAAAATCTGTCCCTCTCATCTGGATAAGGCCTCTAATAGTTTGACAGATAGCCTTAGAATCTGGTGCTATGGTAACAGATCCTCCTAAGGCAAACTCCATTTTATCCCAGAACAAAAGCCCTTTAGATATAGTGGCTGCTAAGTGGGTCGCTCTGTGTACTGCGGCAGACAGCCCAGGAACCTTTCCCATGCTGCATTAAACTATTGAGCTATGGCTGGACTTAAGTCTAATGTTGACAAGAGGCTTCTTAAGGTCTTTAGAACATTCTTTGTCAGACCCATAGAAATTTTAATTGTTAGTCCCCAAATGCACTTACATTTTTGTTGGGAGTATGAGGTGGTATAATCATTGTCCGTGGATATAGAAAAGATAATGTTGGTTCTTTAAGTAGGTTATTGATTTTAAAGGGTATGAGGATGATTTTATGACATGATGAGCTTCTATATTATCTAGTGTGGCCACACCTTAGTGTACACAATGCACATAGTATTGTGCTAAGTTTGCGCATTTTTACTGTGTCAATTAAGATTCAGTGAGGCACTATCCAGATTTCCTTTCCTCCAGCTTCTCTTCCTATTTGAATTCCATTAGATTTACTAGCATTTTTTTTTTAAATATCCCTTGAGGAATTAAAATAGTCTGGAGTGGTTTAGTTTAAAGGAAGAGGGAGGAGGCAGCATCTTTGCAAAGGCAGCCTCCTTCACTTTGTAACTTTACTCAGGAGTCAAAGTGAGGCACTGTTTCAAATGTCACAGAAATACACCTTCACCTACTCCTTGTCAGTGCCTGGATGGATGTGGCTGGATCAAAAACAGTATAGCTACATAGTGTCACATTGTATGCTTCTTACCTCCCCCAGACTCGAGTGTCCAATACAAATCCTTGCAATTCTGTTATATTTCAGGAGGAAATTTGGCTTTCTACTTCTGAAGATTATTTAATACTGTAACCCTCTTTCTCCTAACCCATAGCATCCTTCAGCTAGCATATTATTTCATTAAGAACACTGGGTGATTTGCTTCAGGCCAGTGCAGAATAATGCAATGTTGACTCACCTATTGGCCTTTGCAACTCCAGTCTTGACCTGTTAGTAACTCTCTGACTCTACAGACCATTTAAAAAAATACTAGCCAGGCATCATGGCTCACACTGCAACCCCAGCTCTTGAGAGGGTGATGCAGGAGGATTGTTGTAAATCTGAGTCTAGCTTGGCTACCTAGTGAGTTTCAGAGTAGCCTGACTCTGTTAAGAAAAAGGTAAACAAAAAAATGTAAAAAGGCCAAAATAAAACAATTTGATGACCAAATCTCATTCTCAGTGATTGTAATGAAATGAATCTTATGTGGGGCATATTTATTCCCAATGCATTTCGTTAAAAAAATACATCTGTAAAGATTATTCTATCTAGCCTGTCCTGCTTACTACTCCAAGCCCTGCGTCAGACCAAGGTTTTCTTGTCATGTTAGGACAATGTCGTACCACTGGGCTCCATGCCTATCTCTGCAGGACTTCTTATAATTTCTTTAACGAAGTCTCCTCTTTACTGAACCAGTTTTTTTTTTTTTTTTTTTTTTTTGGTGGGGCGGGGTGGGGAAAAAGGGATTTATTTTATCTTAGATTATGAAGGAAATTCAGACCTGAAGCAGAATCAATGGGGAAGCACTACTTACTGGCTTGCTCCTAAGGCTTGCCCAGCCTGCTTTTTTGTACAACTCAGGACCACCAGCCCAGCACTACCCACAGTGAGCTAGGCCCTCCCATATCAATCATTAATCAAGAACATTGCCTACAGGCAATCTGATGGAGGCATGGTCTCAATTGGGATTCCTTCTTCATAGATGACTCCACTTTGGGCCAAGTTGATAAAAAACAAAACAACAAACAACAAAAGCAAACACAGTACAGAGTAGTAACTACATCAGACCCCATGTGGTTGTTTTTCTAGCTCTTTAGGCTCATTATTCTTTTGGGGGCCCAACACCTAGCTCCTAAATAAATCACACACAGGCTTATTCTTACTGCCTTAGCTTGGCTTCTTTCTTGCCAGCTTTTCTTAACTTTATTCTGTCTATCATTTGCACTGAACAGTCATAACAGCTCCCAAGCCTGTTCTGCTGTTTTTTCTCTGCCCCCACCAGTTTCCTTCCCTTTAGCTGCTCATCTTCAATTAAAACTGCAAGTACTTGTCTATAAGGGCTTCTCCATCTCAGTCTCTCAAGAAGCTCCATGTGCTTCTGTTCAGAGCTGTTGACGTCATCAAACACCCCGACATGTCTATTATGAGAGCTGACTGGTTCTGCTTTTTGTGAGCATTTGCCACATCATTCTTTGCTGAACACCTTTCCACCAGCCCAGGGCTTTATCACTCTCTTCCTTCCTTCCCAGAAGTTTCCAGTGTTCCTCATTAGCTCATCGCTTTCCCCTAAGCTCTAAACCTCAGATGATCCCTCTGGGACACTCCCTGCCCCAATCTCCTCCATCCACACTGCTTCTCATGGTGATACCATCTGTAGGCAACCCACACAGAATGTCTTGAACTCACATCTCCTTTTTAAGTGCCACATTTGTATTTCATTGCTTTGAAAAACACATCGAGGGCATTTCTCTCTTGAAACCCCCCAGCACTCTTGGGAGTTCTCACTTTTCTGTAATAAATCTGCTTTTTGTCAGCTTAAGACAAAACAAATCAAACAAAATATTGATACAACCCTTAACATATTATCTGCTTTATATAAAAATTAGACAAAGACATTGGGTACCAGAAGGATCCTAAGATGCTGAGTCCAAGGTCAGACCATTTATTACACAAATGGTGCTAAGATCTCTGGTCTTGACAATAGATGAACACTGAAAACTGATGTGTTGTAGCACTGAACAACCATGATATTCTTTCTTGTAAAAGTGAAAAGGATACCAAAAATTAAAAAAAATGTTTTGGCTTTGACATGGGAAAACTAGAAATTAGGAGGGCTGTGGAACTGGGTATGGATGAGGGAAATTACAGACTCAAGGCAATAGATTGGACTCCAACCCATCCATTCATCCATCCATGCATTGATCCATCTATCCATCCATGTATCCATGCATCCATCCATGCATTCATGCATATATGCATGCATCTATCCATCTATCTATCCATTCATTCATCTACCACTGAAAGTGAAGGCAACACATTTGTCTAATGAGACTAAGGTCACCTTACTCAAGGTATTTCGGTACCCCCTTTTTTTGCTGCCTGACCAGTGACTGAGGTCAGATCACCAATGAGCATTTGCTAAGTTTTAAATGGAAGTGCTGGGTGTTTTTCCAAAGAGATGGCTTACATCTAGAGACTAGAAAATCATATCTAAGAATGCATTCAAAGTGAAGTAGAGGAAAAAGTGACAAAATATATAGGGAAATTTTGCAACAGTGTTCTGTGATACAGGGTGTAATACTTTAGTTAAGGTCTTGGGAGATGATTTCTATATGACTTAGAACAGCGAGGGCTTCTTAACCTTCCTAATGCTGTGGCCCTTTAATATAATTCCTCATGTTGTACTGATCCCAAACCATAAAATTATCTCATTGCTACTTCATAACTGTGATTTTGCTACTGTTAAAAATTATAATATAAATATGTGATGTGCAGAATATCTGATATGTGACCCATCAAAAAGGTTGCAACTCACAGTTTGAGAACCATTGGCTTAGAAGCCTGGGAAGGTGATGGGCTAGGGAGTGCTACTTGGTATACCAGAAGCACCCTGGAAAAGTACGAAGGAAGAGACTGAAAAATTCAGTTAAGTGAGCTTGCTGAAAAGGTTTTGCCATAACATTGGAAAGCCCACCCCGGCTCTGTCCCTTGGCAGTACTTAGGGAACACTTTATTTTCTCTGATGATAAAGAACATGTGAGAGAGGGAACAACATAAGCAGGAGGAAGGAACAGAGGTGTCCGTCTCTGTAGCTCAGGGATGGCTGGGCTCCTAGGAACAATGGAGATGGTACTGAGTACTCAATTTTCTGAAGCAAGGTGCACAACTCCCATAATGAGCATCAGTGTTCAAATATACCAGGAGACACAAACTGGGAAAATCATTTGAGGTGGTTGATGATGATCATGACATTCGCATGAGCAGAAGTAGGCAGGGCAGTCTGAAGAAGTTAAAACTAGATAAATAGAAGGCTGACATCACAGTCTCTTCCCAGTTTTTACTCATGAGCCTGAATCAGACCTAGAACTCCTTCACAAAAAAAGAGGCTACATGGTCCCCACAAAACTCATGGAGTTACACAGCAGTGACCTCGCTGCCCCTAGTCCTTTCTCAAAGAATCATATAGCCATTTATTCTGGAAACCAGAAGTAGCAAACGGGGGTCTTCTGCATCTTTCAGGCGCTTTGGAGACAGAATCTGAGCTTACACTTTATGAAGAACAAATCAGGTTCTGATGTGGACCCGACCCACAGTGTGGCAGTTGCTTTATATAAGCCTTCCATTCTCCCTCCAGTTCTCAAACTTACATTGGAATAGAGGTACTGAGCAGCTAGGATATTGATTCTTAGCCTAGAGAAGAAGAGCTAATGTACTTGGAAAAAAAGACCTAATAAACATTCCAGAAATCTCTTCATAGCAAGAAGATCCAATCTGCTACACCAGGGTAGTGGTGGAGATTCAGGGTGCCTTTTGTGATCAGGGTCAGCAAATACATTGCTATAAACGGATCCAAGAAGCCCTAGTGGTAAATGCTCTATTACAGACTGAAACAATCTCAGGTATGTATATAATGAAAATCTAATCCAGTTACAAACATCTTTCTTGATTGTAATGATAATGCCATTATTATAGGACAAATAAGAGAATTTTGAGGAGTATTAAGATTCTGGAAGTCTCATGAGTAAGGATTGCTGCTTTTATCTTCCTACCAACAAATAAATAGTCTTTAAGAGTCTTCTACAGAAGGTTTCCTAAAAGTAGGCAAGCCAGAAACTCATAAAAGTGCAGACTGACTTTTAATAACTGGTAAGTGTGTGCGCATGCTCACACATCATGCCTTAGTGCTAACAGGTCCTTGTCCAACCAACAGTCAAACCCTACATGTGCCTTTGCTCAGGGGACATTTTGGGAACAGGTTTGTTGACTTCTAGTTGACCTCATGTTGACAGCACTCTATGTCATCACTGTATAACACTTTTGAAAACAGTTTGCAGGAGCTGGAGAGATGGCTCAGAGGTTAAGAGCACTGACTGTTTTTCCAGAGGTCCTGAGTTCAAATCCCAGCAAAACCACATGGTGGCTCACAACCATCTGTGATGAGGTCTGGTGCCCTCTTCTGTAAAACTGTATGCATAATAAATAAATAAATCTTTAAAAAAAAAAAGAAAAGAAAACAGTTTGCATACCTCAGACATGGTGTATAACTCTCGGACACCAGATGCATGTCTGATGATCTTCTGGGACAATGCTTCTCTCTCTCTGAAAAACCTCACTATGCTTCATAGTGGTGCTATCAGGGTCTCTTAATCAGAATGACTTTCTAGGGAATGTCTCATTGGTGTATTAGCGGGATGTTGTGCTAAGAGGACGTGATGAGCCAGAAATTTCTTGATGAGGTTCATGAACTGCAGGTCAAAGAGTAAGAATAACCACTTTAAACATCTGCTATGCCAGCCATGTAATTAGACATCTAGAGGTTTGTGGAATGCCATGATGTTCTCTCAGAACCAAAAGTACGTTAGTATCCCAGTTTGGAACCTGGTTCGCAGCAGCTTTTGTCCCCCAAAGAAATGAATCAGACACTTATATACTTTATACTGTTTGGCCCATGTCTTAAGCACATTACTAGCTAGCTCTTTCAGGGATATTTTTAGGTGCCTCATCTGTCAGTAATGAAAAAAAAATGAAGTTCAATGAGCCAAACAATGCAGGTAGCTTTTTAGAATCTGTAAAGAAAATATATTTAATTCTAGAGGCTTTGGCCCTGCAGGTCCCTTGACTTACAGACGTTGAAATGGATTTATGATCTCTAGAACAGTTAACATCATGATTTGTTTAAAGCCATTAAGTATGTGGCAATTTGTCACCAGGCTGAAGAATGTCCACCCTGTTGTTAAACAGACATTAACTGTTGTGCCTTTGGCACAAGGAAACAACTTGGGAATGAGGACTCCCACCTGACTGGAATTAACCTGTGTTCTGAGGAGCTCTGCCACTCCATGGACTCACGGTGTCTCATCTACTGACAGGACTGTGAAGACCTTCGCCTCTCTCAGCACAAGACCTGCTCTAATGAAAAGGGCTTGTTTCCTGGTCATATCTGCAGAAGTTTCATCTAGTGGAGTAACTTAGATCACAAGCCCCCTGTCCACTAAACAGCCACACAGGCCCCAGTGGGTGCATCCCTGAGGTCTTTCTGTTTTCAGGCGACCTAGGCATTTCCAAATAACAACCCCCCTATGGAGACGGGCTGTATATTGGCCAGGTTCATAATTCTTCTAGTCACCCTTCTCTTCAGGAACACCCTTCCTTGGGATCTGCTAAACACCCGATCCATCCAGAAATTAAAGAAACAAACCCCAAACCAAACACCCCTGCTCCCTCAAACATAATGTCTCTAAGTCTAGTAGAGTGACATCAGCCTTCCTCTTTGCTCCTTTCTCTCAAGAGAACTTAAAAGGAAGTAGCTCTGCTCTCTGTGAAGGAGTGGAAGCCTTTCTTTCCCCTGCTGCTCTCTAACCAACCCTCAGCTTGAATGTCAATCTTAATCTGTGAACCTTGCCCTCACAGGAAAGGCATGCCTTTTAAAGGTGATCCTCACACCATCCATGTGCTTCATGAGGCTTTCCATTCCTTATGTCAAAGCCCATTTTTATGGTCTGTGGCTCTAATAGGGAATATATGGATCTAAAAGGCAAGGGATGGAAGTAGAAGAGGCCTTTGATTCTTTGAGGAATCCATGCTTCTTCCTATGTTTTTCTTTCTTTCTTTTTTGAAACCAGAACATTTATTTTATGACTGATTGAAATCCTTAAGATAAACTGGATGCTGCAGCAGCTGCTGTCTTGGGTTTAGGTGTTGTCCCTTCATGGAATCCATGTCTGAATCTCTGATAGGCAATTTTTAGGTGCCTCATCTGTCCAGTCCCGTTTATGTTTCGTCTCTTAGCCTTGGCACTCCAGTTATACTTTCTCTTGCACTTGGCAGGTTATTCACATTTACCACAGGTTGACCTCTGAAAGCAGCAGGTTTTAGAGCCACAGCAGCGGCACAATGTGTGCATCTTACTGCGATGCTTTCCAAAGGATGACGTTCCTTGTTGTAGTAGGTAAACGGCCCTGGAGTTTGTAACCTGGCCAGCGATGGAGGTTTGGAACCTGGTTCGCGGCGGCTTTTGTCCTCCAAAGAAACGAATCAGACACTTATATACTTTATACTGTTTGGCCCATGTCTTAAGCACATTACTAGCTAGCTCTTTCATCTTAATTCAACCCATTTCCATTAATCTTCCCACCACGTGGCTCAGCCCGTGGCTCACCTGTACCTCTTACATGTCTGTTCCTCTTGGGGGTCGGATGGAGACTGACTAACTCCACTCTTCTCCTACCTGCCTGTCATCTGATTCTCCACCCACTTCTATGGTGCTCTACATAGGCCAAACCAGCTCCTTTATTTACAGCATACAGAGAATATTCCACCACAGTTCCTTTCATCATCTTGCTTCTGCTGCCAAGGCCAAAGAGAGCCCCTTTATTTTTCAAATCTGTTGGTCTGATGTCCTGGACCTTGGAGAAGAGAAAATGAGGGTCTTAGTGGACTTAAAGCCATAGCTAGACACTTTACAGTCCTCCTGCCAATAAACCAGTGGGTGACCCCAGTCTTCATGATGAGGGGGAGGTGGCTACTGAATCATAATAAGAACATAGAGGACTGTGTTAGGCACGTAGAAGGCCCATGGGTTCATTTGTTGGTTGCCCAGGCATATATTTAATACTAAGTAGAAAAGGACAACAAATATAGTTCAATGATATGGTGACTGGAGTCCCAGAGCCCAGATGTGACCGGATGAAGGGAATCCAGACTGGGTAGCAGAAAAGGGGCACAGCAAATGTCAACTGGATAATCTTGAAACTAATTATGTGTATTGGAGCTAAGGACTGTTCTCTTTTTATATATTTCTCCAAGAACTATGACATCAGAGTCTCGAAGCAGCTATACCTAGATGGGATAAATACACCCTGAAGAGTGAGTACATCTAATCAGTGCAGGGATGAACTGCGGAGATGCTGTGGAGTCTGTCAATCTTTCTTCAGACTTTAGCATCTATCTCTGAGCTGTGCATAGTAGTTGCTGATATCAGTAAGCATTCCTTATTTTTAGCCTTTGCCAGTCCCGCATTTAAGTGACTATTTTATTTTTAAGACTTTAAAAAGATTTATATATAGGTGTGTTTTGTCACATATATATATATATATATATATATATTTATGCACCATTTACATACAGCATCCACAGAAGTCAGAAGCTGGCATTGAGACTGCTGAGATTGAAGTTACAGACAACTATGAGCTGTTGTTTGGTACTGGGAATTGAACTTGGGTCCTCTGGAAAATCTGTCAGTGCTTTTAAGTGCAGAGACATCTCTCCAGACCCAGTGGTTATAAATTTCATAAATTTGCATGCAACCATCGTGAGTCCACTTTTTATTGTCTTGTAGTGTCCAGTTGTATGAGTGCATCTCAATTTATTTATGTGTTCTCCTGTTGCTGGGTCTTGGAATTATTTTCCAGTTTTAGCTATTAGAAATAACGGCAATATGGTATCTCCCTACCTGTCTCTGCTGTGAATTAATCCTTTTGTATACTGTGAAGTGTGTGGTTAATAAAAAAGCTGATTGTCCAGTAGCTAGGCAGGCTTTTCAGGGCAGAGAGAATGCTAGGAAGAAGTGCAGAATCTGTGGAGTGAACAGCCAAAAGCAGAAGAAGTATCATAGGAAGTTCATTATAGACGAAGTAAACGAGCTTTAGGAAAACACATAGATAACTAGAAATGGGTTAATTTAAGCTGAATGTAAGAGTCAATTGAAAGCTATTGCCTAAGCTTTATAATGAATAACAAGTCTCTGTGTGTTTATTTGTGATTGACTTCTGTGACTCAGAAAAACTCCCTCTGACTACATCTCTGCCGACATTAAAAAGTTTATTTCTGATGTATTTGGACACAGGCATGAAATCTTTGTGTTATATTATACATGAATGTTCTAGGACAGTAGAAGCTAACAGATTTCTAAAGTTTTTCCTATGTGCCAAACATACTCCTTAATGTTCTCACTATGGTTCAGCAGCTACACCCTCTTCCATCATGAGGCCTGGAGTCAGCCACCACCATAATAAGGAAACTCTTTTTGTTGCCTGCCGGTTTATTGGCACGAGCAACCTGAAGTGGCCAGCTGAGGGGAAGTGCACTGATCCTCTCATTCTCTCCTTTTGAAGACCTAGGACATTGGAGCCACAGCTCTGTGCATGTGAAGATGGTCTTGTATTATCTGCTGGGAGCATTACTGATTTCTTCTCTAACTTACTTTGAGGAGCTACCTTGGTATCAGTTTTTGCATATGCTAAGAGGCGGTGGTCATGTTTAGCTTTTTTCATTGGAAACCAATAGATGTATTGATTTACTCGCTCACAGTCTCTTATATTGTTGGTTGTGAGCCTTGTCTTTAAGGGCTGGGCTACCTCTACAGCCCATCTCTCACCTCTTTTCCTCTGGCCCCTTCCCACCTTCTTTTAATATCAGGCTCAAGCCCTGGGCCTCATGTATACTGTAACTAATCTAGTTTTCTTTCTGTTGGTGTGAAAAAACACTAACCAAAGCCATGTTGGCGAAGCGCACATGTGTGTGTGTGTGTGTGTGTGTGTGTGTGTGTGTGTGTGTTTATAGTCCATCTCTAGGGATGCCACCCAGGAAAAAGCAAGGCAGAAACCTCCCTCCAGCTTGCTTTGCTATCTTCCATGTACAGCTCAGGCCTACTTGCCACAGAAGGATGTGCCCTCTGGATCTAGGTGGTTACTTAACCCCCACACTCTTTCTAGAAGGAATGGAAGACAAGATTCATGTGAACGGTGTGAAGGGCATCACTTCTGTAGAAGGTGACGTGTGTTTGTCTCATCCTATTGCTGACCTTCAGCTTTGGGGTCATGCTCATATCCATAAACACCTAGGAAAGGTTCCTTTACATGAGGTGGTCAAATACCTCTCAGAAATTTGGGATTCTGTTACCTAGAAAGAGAGAGAATGGATGCTGGACCAATGGTGATAGTTCAGTTCTTGGTGGCAGCATCCTGGTTTACGCAGGGTTAGGCAGAGCTGCACAGCGGTCAAGGAGCTCAACATTTTGCCCTTTGAAAAGCTTCCTGGGGTCCATTCCCATTGGAATTTGTAGCTCTTTCTTTGGATGTGTGGGCACTTGCAGCAGCATGTGTGTGTATCCAAGCACATACTTGTATTCTTTTATTACAAAAGATTTAACACTGTTTCCTTTGGTCTTTCTGCGGCTCTCAGATGAGCTGGGCCTAGACATTGCTACCAATGAAACAGTTCCCTAAGTCCTTTTCATCATTTCTCCATTGATTTCACAGGCCATTTTCTTTCTCTCATCTTTTCCTTCCTTCCTCCCTCCTTCTCTCCCTCTTCCCTTTTACGTCCCCCATCGTTCCATCTCCTCTATCAGATTATGCTGCCCTGGCCCCTCCTCTCCACATCCCACTGCTCACATTTGACAAGGAGTAAGCCAAACAAGGGTGGAAAGGGGGCAGGGACAAGTGGCGACTCAAAAGTCTGCTTTATGTATTTTTTAAACTTTTATTATTAGTTTTTATTACACAAGTAATACATGTTCATTGTAGAAAAATTAGAAAACACGGAAAAGCAAAAGAAAAATAATCACCCATAATCCCACTACCCATGGATAACTGCTATTAACATTGTAGTGTATGGCCTTCTAGCTTTATGCATATATATGTACATACATAGATATATTTATATGTGATTTTCTTTTCTTTTTTTTTTTTTTTACAAATATTGTATCATAGTATACATACTGTTTTATAACATGTTTTTCATTTAATATATATTGTCAACGTCAGTGTTTATTCCCTGAAGAAATTATACAGATACTACATGCTCATTATGAAAAAGTCAGAGTCACAGATATGCAGAAAGAAAATATGACTGCTCCAAATCTCACCTCCTAGAGTGAAACACTGTCATTCTGTAGGAGAATATCCTTCCAGACCCTGTAATACACACATACATAGGTATGTTTGTAAGAGGGCACTTCTCCAGAAAGCCTCCTGCTACCTCCTGTTCTCCATTGAACAACACAGATTGCACATTTCAATAAATAACACAGTGAGCATTCTTAATTTGGTGCACAGTATCCATTGAAATCCTATACCATATTGTAATATTTAATTATGTAATGTAGGCATATTTACAAAACATTCTTTCTTGTATGACGTTTAAAATAATGAATATATGCATCTTAGTTCACTTTTTTTGCTGAATGTTAGATAACATAGTTACATTTATTCTGTGTCTGTGTACGCATGCGCGCACGTGTGCATATGTGTAGATTAGAGGCTAACCTGCTGGCGAACCCGTTATCTTCCTCTGTCATGTGAGTCCAGGGATTTAACTTGCTCAATCATAAGAGTCTTTTCCTCTTGAGTCTTGCTGGCCCACTGCTGAATGTTTAAAAGGAGAATTTCCTGAATGTGAAATTACTGAACATGTATGAAAAATACATAGTACCAAAATATTTTCTGGAAAGGTCAGATCAATTTATACTCTTGTTGACTACAAGAGAATGTTTATATTTTAAATTTCCTCATTGTTCCCAGGAACTTGAATGATTTAGAAGCATGACATTCTGAGTTGTTCATATCTGAGTTTTAGTTACTAGTATATTCAAATATGTTCAGTGTTATCAGTGGATTATTTTAGCTTATGGTGATTCCCGAGCTCGATTGGAATCTGTTAAAAATTTTGATTCTTTCTCTGAGTTACTTTTTTTTTTTAATGCCATTCATTCACTAGCCACTCATGCAATGAATATGTTTTTATTATTTGGTTTGTGTACAGCACTATGTTAGGAGATAAGAGAACTATGTTAACCAAAATGTAATGTGATTGTTTTAGCTTTACATTTTCAATTTAGTGGGATAAACCTACAATCACACAGTGCTGGAGAAAGTGCAAGTCTTGTAAACCATTGAGACCTCCCCAAAGTGCTGTGGTTGTTCCTATGGTAGAACTCTAATCTCTTTCTAGCATGAACTACAAACATTATTTTCTCTTAATTTGGTTTATTGTTTACTGTATAAGACTTTTACATTCTTTAAAAAAAATAACATCAGTTCAACCAATCTATCTTTTCTGTATTACTTGTTCCTTTGGTATAATGCTCAGAAAGGCTTTTATATCCCATGTCAAAATGATATCTTCACAGATACTGATAAGTCTTTTCATGTTTATTATTTACTAATACATTTTAAAATCTGAATATCTATTTTATCTAGAATTTATTTTGGTTAAATTATGGACCTAATATTGCTCCCAGGAGAGGTTAACAGTCCAAATAACTTACTTAATCATCCAAACTTTTCCCACATTCCAGGTGCAGTGCACTCAGTTGATTTATGTTTTGAATGGACTGTGGGTGCTGTAGTTAGTGATAGCAATTTATTGTGAAGCCGATACATTATCCCTGCTCTTTCCCATTCTATCTATAGTTACTGGAAAGTTATAGTTTTCTGTCATGACATTCTAGAACAAAGAAAAGCACAGATATTGCCTAGGCACAGACTGTGAGGGAAGGATTTAGGCTACATGATAATTTTTAATTCTTTCAATCCTGAGACTTTCATAGTCTGGAAGTCCTAATGGGCTCATTGTTAATCTGGCCCATTCACTCCTTTTCTAGATGAGATGCTTTGAGTATTTACTTTGTGTCATATTGAAGCATAGCTTCCATTAGGTGGCAGTATTGCCTAAACTGAGCATCCTAACTTTTCACCAGAATAAGGAGGAACCCAATGGCTGGGCAGGGCTTGAGAATTTCACCCAGTATTAATTAAGGTCCTGCAGCTTCTACAGCTTTCTTTATACCTGAACAGTGGCACAACAGGGCACTTTGCAGAGAGTCTGTATTTAAATGTTAAACACCAGGGACAGATGTTAAAAGTGATACTTTGGCCTTCAGGGTACTTCATATGTCTTCTCCAAAGGAATCTTTGGGTCCAAACCCAACTGATTTAGAGCTCAGGAACTTGGTTTTTAAACAATACATTTGTGGTGAAGTCCAGATGATGTTTACTTTTATACACGGTGATGTTTTACAGGTTTCCATATGTATATTTTTTCTTTATAATTTGCAGGAAAAACTAAAATAGTATATAAATAGTATGGTAATAAAAAGAGTGTGTACAACAAAGAAAAGTGTCATTCTTTTTTGTTTGAAACACACAGGTTTGCTTGTGAGACAATAGTCAGTGTTTTCTCCTACCCCAGATCAGCTGGGTGTTTCTGTAAATTCAAAGACAATTTCCTGCAGGAGGCAGCAGAACTTTATTTCATGGAACCACACCTGAGAAAGTCCATTGGCAAGTGACAGGTGAGAGGGGCAGATCCTACGCAATGAACTTGGCATACCTAAGGAAAGGTGGTGAATCACGCATGGCAACCACGAGCCAACACAGTTATCAGAAGTTTGATTACTAAATGTTGCTTTAGGACCTGCTACTGAATGTTATTCTCGGAGTGTGTCTATGGGAACTATAAAACTGAGCAAAGGCTGGAAAACAGGCACTGAATAAAGATAAGGTGCTTGGAATATATTACCTTAGATACGGAAGTCTGGCTAGATAATTAGACAAATTCCCATCTCCATGAATAGCTACCATGGCCTTCTCAGACATGGAGGTGAGACCTGATTTTTTTTTTTTTTTTAACAGTCTTCAGTTGTACAAAGGACAATTGCACAGAAGGTGTTATTATCAGGCTGAGACTAAGGAGAGAATGAGCACAGATGAGCAAAGCTGGAATGGTTTAGGTAGGGCCTCAACAAGAGTGAGCTGTACACTGTGTGGGCTCATCAGTTAGTATTGGGATGGATTGTTAGGAAAGGCTGGAGTGCAGGGTTCAATCCAGTCAGAGTATGTGACAGAACAGTGAAGGGAGCTGAGAACACCACGCCATTTAGAAATGATAGTTCATAAATGAGATAACTCCTCAGGAATGAACTGTGTTGGGGAGCAAATACTAAGCTTTTTTTTCAAGATGGCCGGCCAGGTGAGTTTGCAGGAGTTCCTTGCTTTGTAAAGAGTCTTTAGGTAAAACATCCCATCCATAGTTTCATGAACATTCCAATTCAGGTAAACTATAACTTTCTCATATAAGTTGTCAAAAGTGCTTTGTGTGTGTGTGTGTGTGTGTGTATGTGTGTGTGAATCCATTCATACTCGTAACAGTGCATTCGTTACCAGCTCAGGGGAACATAGTGTAGGGTCGTAAGAATATGGCCAACAGCAACTGGTGGAGTTTGAATGCAGACTTTGGAGACCTTTTCCATCCCTGAATTGTTTCACTTTGACACAAAAATATAGGAGAAAATCCCAGGTGTGGTACAATTCCTTTCCAGATATTAGGTTGAACTATGTGAAATTGCCATTTTTTTAAATAGGGCAAAACAGTCAAATATCAGCCATTTCATAGAATTCAACCTAATACAATAATTACTAAAGCTATCCATCTTCTGTGAAGTGAAAAGCTTTAAAATATTTTTGTTTTTAGGTCAGGATATTAGTGTACAAGTAAGTGCATACCCAGGGCTAGGATTAAAGCCATTTGAAGCTTGTTTGCCCCTCTCAAGATTGGGCACAGTACCTCATGTCTGACTTGAGGATTGTTCAGAGAATGAAAAACAAGGCAAGAAGTGGAAAGATTCATTTTCCAAGTCTAGGGGAATTCTGCCCGGGAAAAAGGTCAATGGGAGAGCAGAGGAAAATAAACCAGAATTTGTACCATATAACAAGTTCAGTGGAAGAAGGTGTAACAGAGCCAAGGGCTGAAAAGCATAGCATGTGGCTCCTCCCTCTTTTCTAAAATACAGTATTGCTTAATGTGTCCTGCTCTGAAGATGCTAAACATTAAGACAAGACAAAGAGAAACACCGGCAAAGCCATATCTGCATAGTCATCTAAAAATGAGACAAGCTAAGCTTAACTAAAACATTTTTTCATTAATAATGTAAAATGTTAAAGAGTTTTATGATTTGAGCTAATTCCAGCATGCCCTAAAAGGTTTAACATTATGCTGATGTGCGGACTCCATGCTTCAGATTTCAATTCAAACAAAATGTGATAATATTCAATTTTACATCTGAGGGTAATTGTATGTGTTACTACACCATTTTCTAACTGGATAACTTCATTTTCCAAGAAGCTGAAAAAGACACCATTGGATTAAAAGAAAATTAGTTGCCCATATGCATTGTACAAAGATATTAGGATTATTGTGTATTTACAAAAATGTATTTTTATATATGGTTTTGTTGCATTATAAATTAAGATTTTTTTAATGTTGACACTTAGATTCTGACAGAATGGAAGACTAAATGTAAATGAGTGCAGAGAAAGCAACACATGAGGTGGTGTGTGTTTGGTTATAGTATTATTTCTAATGATGCTCATAGATTTCATTTTTGAACAGTTTTGCTGTTTTAAATAGATTTCTATATTTAGAGACATCTTTCATATCTGATAAATTGTTAACATGAGATCAGCAAGAGCTACAGATATACTATTATATGTGAAATAATTTTTCTCTGTATAATACATTTTAAAAAAACCTTTAAATAGTTTAAAAATCATAATTCTTACATCTGTCATGACATGGTTCACAGCAGACATGCACAGCGTCAACTTTTTAAAAATCCCTTTAAAAACAGGCTGCGTCTTTTTGAATCTCTTATTCCTTTTTCCCTTAATGTCAGCTGCTTTCAAGTGTAAAATTATTTAAAAGGGCAGGGAGAGGCAGATAAAAGTAATAAGGAAGCATAGAAAAGGTGGTCAAAACCATTCTCGGTGTTCCGCTGTGTGGAAGTTTCCGGTTCTGGGGTGTTTTCCAGGTGATCTTGGCTGTGAGTTTCCATAGGGAATCACCTAGCTTGAGACAAGGCAACACAAACCAAAGAACCTTCTCTTCCGTCTTCTAACCATGGGGTAGGGTGTTAGGTTCAGGAGGCTGCTGTCATCTGTGATGGGACAGAATGTGCATAAGAGTAAGTTACAGACGAAACAACTGCTGTTTATGAAGTGGCTTTAAAGATCCATCATCCTGTCTATCACACTCTAAACCTCAGCAATGGTCTTGGACCAGTAAGAGGCTATCTTAAGCACTAAAGGATGTCATCAATGCTTTGTTGTTAGAGGCTATCCCCAGCATGGAAGGACTTCAGCAGTGTCCTTAGGCTTCTCTCACTTAGGATGCCTCCATCAGTTGGGGTCACTGAAAATGTTCCTGGATCTGGTCAACTGTCCTCTGGGACAAAACTCAAGGCTGAGAATCTCTGGTTACAATTCAGTTGAAACTGCTCAGAGGTTAACCTTTTGGTTGGGAGAAGTTACACATACCTTAAGGTATTCTTCTATTAATAGAAGCACCCAACATCTGAGTACGCTTGCTGTTCTGTGGCCCTCATTCATCACTCAGTCTCACTAAACTTTCATGTCCCTATGTGTGAATTTGGGTTTAAAAGTGAATGATACTTACCTTAGGTGAAGATTATATGAAATAACTCAGTTAAATAGATAATTAGTAACTATTTTTTTTTTGCATAGGACTATTTTCTTGGTTCTATTCTACTTCATGTCTTAGGAAGAAGCTTCAGCTATTTTCTGTTCACATTTTCATATGTGTGGAAAGACATATATGTATATATACATACACATAAGACATATATGTATATCTACACATACATAAGAATATGTGTAGACATATGTATATATATACATATATATGCATTAGGTTAAATTGTTAACTATTGAATCAACACTTCTGGAGTCAAAAGTTAGCACAATAACAAGCAGAGGAAAAAATGAACCAGAAGGTTAATTGGTTTTTCTGAGCTGGGTTCTTAAAACCTACTGCAGTCTAAAAGGAAATGTGTTAGGGAGATTCTGGGAGGGCAGCCTTGGCAAGCAAGGGCCTCAGAGGCTAGCGACTGCAAAGCATTAGCTGGATACCACTTGCAGTGGCAGGGCTGGTGCGTAGTCTTGAAGTGCAAAACAGAAGATTGGCACTGCTGACTGCTGGGTGGCTTTTGAGGAGGTTGGGGGTTCCCCTTTCCCACTTCCAATCTTAAAGGAGATAGAATCTTGCCCGGGGGCATTATCCAAAGTTAGATGATAAAATGGATACAGGGAAGGAGGTGCCACACATTAACAGAGCTGGTTTGTGTTCAACGTTTGTTTTTCTTCATTGCAGAACCTGGATGCTTAGGAACCTGTTGAGGACAAAAATAAACTTCGGCTTCCTGATTCTCTCATAAAATTATTTTCCTCCAGGCACCTGAGGGCCCTCACGTTCCCTAAAGTCTCTTATGTATCAGTGTGCTATACTTATTAGCAAATGAATACTGTCCATCCAAACTGACAGGGATCTTGGCAGTGGTTCAATTTGTGATAAATTTAGCTGTGCCCGAGAAGCATGTTTAAGCCAAAGGAGAAAATGGATGTCCAGCTGGGCCCAGCAAATGACTCTAATGCATTCCCTTTTCTTGTCTCCACTGATTAAAACTTCAGTAAAATTCAGGTTCTTTAAACGTGGAGAAAAGTAGGTTCATTTTCATCCTTTTAATTGAGAAAAAAAATTTGCAATAATATGGGTATCAATATTTTGAGAGCTAAGACTACAATCTTTTTCTTTATTTAACTTGTTTCAAAAGAGTTAGGAGCCCGGAGGAAACACCAGGCTCTGTGCAGGAGCATGAGCATCACCATGCAGGAAGAGTTCTCAGAACAAATCATATTTTTAGAAAAGAATCATACGTAATGTACTTCTTCATCATTTCCGGGATACTTATTTTAACTACCAAATGGTCAATGAACTTAACCTGACTGGATGGGGCTTTGAAGAGTAGCTCAGGATCTCTTTAGATAATGGCTACACTTCCTGAAATTCAAGTTCACTGGCAATTCAGTGCATTTGGGGAGGAGAGTCATAAAAAGTAGGAAGATATTTATAGATATGAAAGATCCCTCTCTCTCTCTCTCTCTCACTGACTTGTAAGATCTATCTTTAAATTCCTACATCTCCCTTTCATTCTCATGTGTGTTATTCACATCACATAAAGAAATGTCTCCTATACATTTATAAAGGAAAGTGTGTATATATGTATGTACTGTTGCCACAGGCTATGTCCTGCTGTCTTTTCAAAAAAAATTAACAGCATAGAGGTGTCATATAACATATATGAGATTTTCACCAAGACTACCTTGTTTCTAGTAAATAAAAACTTCTTTTATAGACAAATCTTTTATATTATTGAAATACTTCCTATTTAATCTTCTTTGTAGGTGTGTGTGCCCACTCATGTGTCTCGTATTACACACACACACACACACACACACACACAGATGGTATCAATGTTGCATTAATATGTGTACACATGCATGTTTCAGTCTTTTCTTTAAAAGGTTTTTTCTTTCTTTCTTTCTTTTTATGTACCAACCACAGTTGTCTTTCCCTCCCCTCCTCCCACTCACCCCCCAGCTTCCCCTCACCTCACTTCAACATCCACTCATCAAAGAGGATAAGGCCTCCCGTCGGGGAGTCACCTAAGCCTTGTATATGCAGCTGAGGCAGGATCAATTCCCTCTTCCCTTGTATCAAGGCTGAACAAGATATCCTTTTATAGGAAACTTGTTCCAGAAAGCCAGTTCATCCACTAAGGATACATCCTGGTCCCACTACCAGAGGCTCCACCAAGTGCTCAAGCCATACAACTGTCATCCACATTCAGAGCGCATAGTTTGGTCCTATGCAGGTTCCCCTGCCGTGAGTCCAGAGTCAGTCAGCTCCCAATAGCTTAGGTCAGCTGTCTTTGTGGGTTTCTCCATCATGATCTTGACCTTTTGCTCATATAATCCTTCCTCTCTCTCTTCCACTGGACTCTGGGACCTCTGTCCAGTGCTTAACTGTGGATCTCTGCATCTGCTTCCATCAGTTTCTGGATGAAAGTTCTATGATAACCTTCATAGAACAGGGTGGTTATCAGCTTGATTACAGGGGAAGAACAGTTCAGGCATCCTTTCCACTATTGCTTGGGGTCTTAGGATGAGGTCATCCTTGTAGATTCCTGGAAGTTTCCCTAGCATCTGGTTTCTCCCTAGGCACAAAATGGTTTCCTCTGCCAAGGTGTCTATTTTGTTCTTCTCCATCCCTCCCCTACCTCTCCAATCCTGTTCCCTCCTGTTCTCTTCCTACTTCTTCTTACCCATCCCCATGCTCCCAGTTTACTAAGAGATCTTATCTATTTTCCCCTCCCGGGGGATCCATGAATGTCTCTCCCTTAGGGTCCTTCTTGTTACCTAGCTTCTCTGGGATTGTGGACTATAGACTGGTTATCCTTTGCTTTGTGTCTAATATTCACTTAGGAGTGAGTACATACCATGTTTGTTTTTCTGGGACTGGGTAACCTCACTCAAGATGATTTTTTTTTCTAGTTTCATCCATTTGTCGTCTAATTTCAAGATGCCATTTTTTTTTAAACTGCTGCATAATACTCCATTGTGTAAATGTAAGATGGACAAGAAAGGCTGACATCAAGCAAAGGTCGTGTCACCTATGAAGAATGACCGCTGGCTTGGGGAGTCCTTGATGTGCATTTGTCACACCTTTGCCTCTCTTAGTACTTGTCTGATTATCACCTAGGGCTGAGAAGAAACAAGAGCTTGAAATTCCTTGGCACAAATCCAGAACAGCTTTCTGCAGCATAGGAAGGCCATACCTGTACTGAGTTCTACAATTCATCAAGCAGCAAAGGTTCCCAAACTTTTTGGAGCTAACTCAACCAAAGGTACTGATGTCTCACCTGGCTCTGAATTTTCAAGGGTTGCTGGAAGAATGTGAGCAAAATGCAATATTTCTTGACTCATTAAAAAAATTTTCTGGGAAAGTCCAGTTGAACTTGTTAGGAAATTGTTGATTTTTACTGTAAATGCATGTTTGGATTTGATTTATTAAGGCTCCTATTAGTCATTTTTTTCCAAAGTACACAATCTCACAAAGCATAACTAAAGAAGGTTTAAAAAATGAAAATGAAAAGTGGGAAAGAAAATGGAGGGAGAAAAAAAAAAACCTAGGAGAAAGTGAATGAAAAGTTAGATTAGGAAATTATTGTCAGTGAGCCCTTGGGTCCTGGAATCTCTTAAGAAACAGTAATACGCTGTTTCTCCAGCATTTGATTTGTTTGCTGATATTTGTTATATAGATGGAGTTTTGAGAAAAAAGAGAAACATAAAACTGAGAAATCTTCAAATTATAATCTGAGTTTAAAGCTGTGTTCTCAGACATAATTAAGAGAAATGGTCAGATGGAGAACTGTAGTTGTATTTGTTCAAATTCTTATATTCATATGTATATATGTATATGTATGTATGTACATACACACAATTATATTTATATAAACAAATATATAGAGAGAGCACATTTGAGAGGACTCAGTGGCCCTTAAGCAACAGCTGTATTAGAATCATCTGAGCCCTTTGAATGCACAGATTTTTGGCTTTACTCCTGTGTTTCTAGAACAGTGGGTATGGAGTTAGAGAAGCAGATTTTTTTTTTCACGTTCCTAAAGCTACTGATTGTAGTAGCACTTTCTCATTGGGACTGCCAGCCCCCAAATAATGACACTGAGACTTATTAATTATGAAAGCTTGGCGTTAACCTAGGCTTGTTCCACTAGCCCTTATGACTTAAAATAACCTATTTCTATTAATCTATGTTCTTCCATGTGGCTTTTTACCTCTCTGTCATTCTGTAATGTCTTCCATTCTCCATGTCTTCCTAGGTTCTTCCTGAGTTCTTCTCTTTCCCCAGAGGTCCCACCTAACCTGTTTCTGCCTAGCTATTGGCCAATAGCAGCACATTATTAAGCTAATCAGAAGGTGCCTTGGCAAAGACACATCTTTACAGTGTACAAACAGATTATCCCACAACAACTGTTGTTGTAAGTCATAAGAACAGACTTTGAGATCTACTAAATTAACAGAAGATCTCCTAAGTACAAGGCTCTAGGTGACGCTTAATTTGATTGTCAATTTGATGGGATTAGAATCACCAGGCAAATAAACCTCCAGATATGTCAGTGAGGGTTTATATAGATGTCATTAGTTTTGGTGGGAAGATCTTCCCTACAGGTGGACACTAGTCTTCCATGAGGTCCTGTTCTGAATAAGAGAGAGAGAGATGAACATACCCATTGTTCTCTTTGCTATGGAAACAATTTGACCAACAGATGCTGATGCTTAAAGCTTACCTAAATCTGGTAATTTTCCCTAGCTCCTTGCCTTTCCAGGTGTTTCCCTTCCACCAAATCCTTCTCTACTGTCACGCTCCTTTGCCAGGATAAACTGTATCCCCTGGAACTGTAAGCCAAAGTCAGCCCTTCCTTTCGTTTATTGTTTGGTCAGGTATTTTTAGTATCCGAAATACCCTGTACTGAGTAGTGAGGATAATACCAAGATGGGTTTTCAAAGAAACATGGCCTTTCTTGTCTCTCACTGTGAGACTACATTTACAAAAGCACGATAAAGACCCAAATGCAGTGCTATGAGAATCCTCAAGGAGCCCGGTCAAAGACGTTACTTCCATTTAGAGAAGAGGACCATTCATGGAAGATTTATGTAGGCCTTAATGACTGTTCTTGGCCACAGGAATGACAGAGCTTGAGGATTTGTTCAAGGGGGAAGGTATTTGGAATGAAGGGGATAGTATGATCGCAGATACAGGGCACCTGGACAGCCTCATTCAGGTTCAAATAAACAGTCTAGTCAGGGTGGACTTAAAGGTTTATGAAGGAAGGTATGAACAAAAACCTACTTAAAATGACCTACATAGGCCCACAGCCTCTTGCTTCTCTGCCTTTCCATCTGCTTCCCTCCACCTCATCCTTCCCTCTGTGGTTGGCTGGTGATCTCCCTTTTGAGATTATCCTCAGCTGTTTATTGATATACATTTTCTGACTGCTCCATGCTTCTGCCCTGTTCCCATCCCTTCTCTAAACAATTGCCAGGGCATATCAACTGCCTCTCCTCCCATCTTAACATACTAAAAACAACTGTTTATGAAAATCTCCCTGTATTTATCCTTGCTGCCCCAGTTCTCTGTCTCCCTTAACCAGGGAGAATAACTCTCCTTAACCAGTTCTGTCCTGGATCACATCTTCCATCAATACTACTAACCATTGAACATTATCCTTACCTCCATGTCCATAACTGTGGTCATGATCTACCTGGAGAGTGCTTGCTTCCTTAACGATGCCATCATTCACTCTGCTATCTGACACTGAACCCAGATTCATCCTTGATTCTGCGTTCTCCCTTATGAATCATATCTGACCTGCCATATCTTCTTCCTTAGTCCCCCGACATTACATAATATCTGAAGCATGTCTCATCTGGAATACAGATCTCCCAACTGAATCCCATTCTAGAGCGGATTCAGTTCCTATGGATTCTAATGCATGCTGTCAATAACTAGATTCCCAGGAATGAGTAAAGATACCAACTCATCCCACAGACCTCATTAGTCAGGACTGTAGCTGTAGCAAAGGTGAAACTGTCTTTCAGGCTTAATCTCTTTCTGCTGATTTGTTTTGTTTTGTAACAGCTTGCATTTAGAGGAGGCCTGCCCTTCGATTCTCAGTCTCCTTCCGGCCTTTGTCAGTAACCTTGTGGGCTCCACACAGGTGGTTCCATTTGTAGACACAGCAAGCCTGATCATAATTAATGAAGCTCCCTACAGCACTGCCAATGACCCAGAATAGAGGACGGGTGGGACATTGAAGCAAGGCTTAGAGCCATACGACCTGACCTGAACAATCCCTGCAGCCAGCCATAGAGGCGCACCACAGAATAAGGGTGGCCCACTCTCCTTCTGGGTACCCATGTCTCCAAGCTCAGGGCGGCAGGTCACCAATGTATAACATGGAGGTCCCTTAGGGATACTTAAATCCCTATCCTTGGCTGCTCTGTTTTTTTTCCCCCACTGAAAATCAACTTTAAGTGAACATTTGTTGAGTCGGGAGTGGGGGAGATATAATCAAGTCTTGAAATGAACCCAGGACCACTTCTAAGCAGGGAACTAGAGTCTGAGCTGGCAGGGGTTCACATGGCCAGCAGTCCAGGCACCGGAAGCCAGGATCATGAGTGACATCTCCTCTCTTTTCTGTTTCTAACACACATGCAAATGGAATAAAAACAGAAAGAAAATAAGCCAGGAAAGAAACAGATGGCTTGCTATAATGGTTTTCAACCAGTTAGAACCAGCTTTTGCGAACAAGGTTCCACATGAAAGAACTGGAATAATTTCCCACACATCACTCCATTTCCTGCACACTTTAACTCAAACCTGCAGAACACACAGATTGCCAGCATGGAGAGCCACTGTGGTCATCTCAGTTTATGCCGTCAGAAGGAAGAATCTGGATGATTTCTGAAATGAATTGAATGGAATGGCACTGCCATATGGGTCTGTCAAGAAATGTCTCAAGGGACTGGTTATCCCTCACTCAGGGCCTGTCTGGCCCCTTCCTCTGTTTCTCACACCCCTCTGCCCACTGACAGCCCAGTGACAGCCTGCTGTGAGCAGAGGCCAACTTTCTAAGTGTTCATTCACACTTATTCACTCCAGAATGAGATGCCTGGATTCCCAAAAGCCCTTGGCCCCAGCTATTCCTGCCATTGTCAGAATACAACTGAACTGCTCCCTGAATAGATCTTTGTATTTTCATTTTCCAGATGGATTCATGATTTAAGACCTGGTTTTATTTACTTGGGTGATTTCTTTTAACTTTTTAATTAATTAATTAATTTATTATTTATTTATTTATTTATTTGCCTTGGTGTTTGCCTGGAACTGGAACTATAAATAGTTGTGAGCTGCCATGTGGGTGATGGGAATTGAACCCGGGTCCTATGGAAGAGCAGACCGCTGAGCCATCTCTCCAGCCCCCTACTTGGGTGATTTTTGCCTTTAATGTTTTCACTAGTAGTATCCATACTTATTGCTGTTGGTCTTACATTTTACAAATACATTTAAAAGTCCAATAATCTTTCTGTTTATAGAGTATAAAAATATTTATTTATATAATACCTCCTATGATTTTTGAAAATTACCTAGTTAAAAATGAAATTTCTGTTTCTCTGTCAAGTCACAGTTTGGAAATGACTTTGTGGACTAGCACTAGCTGTGGAAGGCTTAAAATGGGTTCACTGAAACTATAGACGTCATGGCATTCACAAAATTCAGTCTAGGCACCATGAGAAGTCACACTTCTGGGAGGCTAAGGTAGAGTCTCTAGGGGAGATTGCCAACCTATTGATGCTAACATGTAGCTGTAGCTCTAGACTGACTTGACATGGACGTACATGATCCATGGTCTTTGCACGCTTTACTGTTGACTTGGAGTTCCCAGCAAATCTAGCTGGATCAGCTAGTAAATAATAATAGTTTGTACAGCAAAGCATCCCCTGAGCCTCTGCTGTTTGTAAGACTGATGATGAGCATGTGGTGTACTGTCTATTTAATCCTCAAGGCACTGTCTGAAGTCTCTCCCGAACCAGGGACCAGAAATCTGAAATATCCTGCTCAAACAGCCTGCTCCAAGTTACATGGTTGGACAATGACAGAGCCGGAATCTGAACTGAAGGCTAGCTTTAACCGAAGCCCTTCATCCTAAACCCAAACTTCTCGGCAGCTTGTGGTCAGAGAAATCCCGGAACTACACTATTTTCTTCCAGTACTCCGCAGCACACTCCACTCACTGGCTCTGAGGGTGGGGGTGGGGGTGATCGTCTCCTGAGCAGGCTCCCTGCCTCCTATCCTGACCCAGGCCTCTAGTGCAATGAAGCCCATGCTGCTCCGCAGCCTTTGTCTGATGCTCTCGCCTGCCTCCACCTCTCCACCTTCTGCCGAGATTCTCTCGGAGCCAAGAGGCCCTTCAGCTCTGCTGCCAAGTCCTTCTCCTCCCCTCCTCCTCACTCAGCTTCCCTTGCTCCCAGCAAACAGTTCACTGTCCTCCCTCCTGCACAGGCTTTGTTCGGTGGAGACAGGAGGAGTTTCTTTCTTGTCTCTAAAGAGCCTTTTCTACCCTCTTGGTACCACTTTATGAAGCTAATGTTTCGCTCACGGCTGCTCTAGCTGAGTATGCTTCATGTAAAGCACTTATTATTTACTTCTGTGCGCATCTTCAGCCCTAGAGTTCTGAAAAGTTGAGTGAAGATTTAACAAACATTTATTGCTTGAACCAGGTGATATTCTAATTGTGTTCCAGGCTGCAGACACAGGGGATCCAATAGTTAACAAAATTAGGACCATCTCCCATTCTGATGGGTATTCCTTTCCATCTCCATGTCAGGTTGTATTCTCTCGCACAGCTCTGGAGCTGGGCTTCCTGAGTTCTAATCCGCAGCCCAATCATTCTACTATAATATGTATGACAATGAGAAAACTGACTAACTTCTGTGTCTCAGTTCCCTGTTGATTAGAAAATCTGTAACAATTTTCATAAATCATTATTAGATTTAAATAGGGGACTATTTAAATAGTAATAGTCATGGTAGACTATTCACCTAATATGAAAGACCCTTCCCTTGCTTTGACTCCTAATATGGGAGAAAATAATTACATAACAGATATATATGATGTATTCAGGACAGTCGCACACTGTGCTTTTTAAAAATATATATTAATTTTTTCCTACTACTATTTTTATATAATTAAACATGTAAATGGAGGGATATTCCTCCACCAGCCTATAAACCTTGTGCAGGCAAGAGCCGCATTTTTGGTCCTATTGTGGAGGCACACCCAGTGTGGTGCTTTCTATGGTGCATGACAGGTCTGGCAGGAATGTGGGCATCCTATTTCAGGTCAGTGTATCTCTCTACCTCTACCACCGAGACCGTGATCTTATAACATTCTCTCTAAAGAAGAGAAATGTTCAAGGCCTTCTTCTCTTTGTGGGAAACACTTGTGTTACCTTGCAAAAAAGCAGGTTTCAAGTTCAGCATGTTAAAAACATCTTCTGCCTCACAGAGATGACCCAGGACTCACCTTGATTTTTCAGCGGTAAAGGCATGCTTTCCCTGAGTTTGCTTAGGAGGTTTTTCATTTCTCGCATGTCTCTGTAAAATCAATAAAAAGAAAGAAAACTTAGCTGTACACTTTCAAAATGAAACCTGAAGTGGTATGTTCAACTAGATGAACTCAGGGTGGGATTCTACATCAAATCATACCAGTTCCAGTTTCTAACTGACACAAATTGAATTTACTAGCTTTTATAAGAGAGAAAATTTGAGAGAGGCGGGCTCTAGAAAAATAGAGTTTCTTGCCAAATACTTCCCCAGGAGGGAACCCTCGGCATCTCTGCCTTTGGTCTGACCTGGCTGAATTCAGTGGAGAGCCTTAATATTGAGGACAGTATAATGGATCTACAGGGAGAGGCCAAGGACACACTATTGGAACAGAGGGCCCTTGGGGGTGTCAGACTTGGGGACTATCATTGAAGCTTAAGGCCAGATGGCTGGGCTTCTGTGCAGATTCCCTGATGTCTGTTTTAAGTCTCTTCCTGCCATGAGCTGAATGATAGAAGAACAATAAATTGTTATTACTATCATTATTATTGTTGTTGTGTGGCACTTGCCATCAAACCCAGGGCCAGGTGAATGCCAGGAAGTCTCTATTGGTGAACTACATTCACAGCCCTTGTTTCTTAGAGAAAAGTTCTCAGAGGATGACCTTGAATTCCTGGCTCTGCTGTTTCAGCTTCCTGAGTTCTGGGATGGGCATATGGCACCAGGATTGACAAGGGATACATTCTGAGACCTCCAGAGAGGGGCTCTTCATAGTAGAGATACTTGAAGAGAGGCCATTGGGGACCATTGATGGCTTGAAGTCAATTCCCAGGACCCACAGTCGAGAAGAAGAAAATTGGCTCCTGTAACTTCTGGCCCGCACATGTACAGTGTAGCTTGCACATACAGCTTGTCTTCTTGACTTCATGTGTACAGTGTAGCATACATATGCATACACACACATATATACACACATACAACTTATCTTCTTGACCATGTGTACAGTGTAGCACACACACAAACACACTCACACATCTGAATGTGTTTAAATAAATATATAGATAGGTAAATATATTTCTTTAAAAATGTTTATAAGGAAAGAAAATTCTGTAGTTGAACTACAGCTGGCTGCATAAGCCTATACTTACAGCTTCTTATGAGTCAGAAGCAGGAAGATCAAATGTCCAAGATTTACCTGAGCTATAGAATGATTCAAAGTTAGCCTGAGCAATTTAGTGAGACCCTATCTCAAAATCAAAAAAGTTTTTTTTTTGTTTCTTTTTGTTTTTGTTTTTTGTTTTTTTTTTTTTTTAAAGAATGAGGGTCTAAAGACAGAACCTACAGGTAGAGCATCTACTTAGCATATGTGGGGCTTTAGGTTTATTACTGAATATTATAAAATCGGAGAGAGAGAGAGAAAGGAAAAAAAAAACCCAAATTAGAGATTTTATAGCTACTACTTTTTGTTTTTAAGTTGAGGAAAGGTCCACCATGCAATTTCAGGTTTGAAATTTTCTGTCTGTTTCCCAAATTACCACTGTTCTGTTGAGCAGCATTGGAAGAGTGTTGTTGAGAGAGGCTGCAGACCCAAGCTGACCATTTCCCCCCCTCCCCGCAAGGTTAAGGTACTAAAGGGAGCATAGATCATATCAAAAAGACACTTTCTCAGTTATGTTCATAGCAGTTTTATTCATAATAGCCAGATCCTGGAAAGAACCTAGATGTCTCTCAACTAAAAAGTGGATAAAGAGAATGGGGTACATTCACACAATGGAGTATTATTACTCAGCTATTAAAAAACAATGACAGTAGGAAATCTGAAGGTAAATGGATGGAACTAGAAAAAAAAATCATCCTGATTGAGGTAACCCAGACCCAGAAAGACAAACATGATATATACTCACTTATAAGTGGATAATAGCTGTAAAGTAAAGGATACCATGCTGTAATCCACAGACCCAGAGAGGCTAAATAACAAGGAGGGCTCAGTGGGGGTGCATGGATCTCCATGGGAAGGGGAAATAGAAAAGATCTCCTGGGTGAACTAGGGGAGGGTGGGGGTGTGAACTTGGGCTGGGGAGAGGATGGAGAAGGAAAAATGACTGGAAAGGGGGGGGGTCACTGGGAATCAGGTAGAATCCTGATATAAGCAAAATATATGAATCCACAAGGCTGACCCCCGTTAAGACTCTTAGCAATAGTGGATACGCAGCCTGAACTGGCCATCTCGTGGGATCAGATTGGTGACTACCCCAATTGTCATTAGAGAGTCTTCATCTAGTAACTGATGGAAACAGATGCAGAGACCTATAGCCAAACATTAGGCTGAGCTCTGGGTATCCCGCTGAAAAGAAGGGAGGAAGGGATTGTGGGAGCCAGAGGGGCTAAACACATCACAAGAAAACCCACAGAAACAACTCGCTTGGCTCATAAGAACTCATAGAGTCTAAACCAACAACCAGAGAGCCTGAATGGGACTAAAATATGACCTCTACATATATGTTACAGCTGTGTAGCTTGGTGTGGGACTCCTAACAATGGGAAGAAGGGCTATCTTGAATGCTTTGGCTGTTCCTCATACTGGATTGCCTTGTCCAGCCTTAACACAAGGAAAGGAGCTTAGTCTTACTACAACTTGATATGCCATGCTTTGTTGACACTCATGGGAGGCCTGCCCCTTTCTGAACAGAAACAGAGGTATGGAAGGGAGGTGGAGGGAGGAAATTAGAGGAGAGGAAGGAGGGGAAACTTTGGTGGGGATGTTAGATAAACAAACAAACAAATAAATAAATGAAATAATTAAACAAACACACACAGAAGGGAGCTCAAGTCTCACGTACCACTGACTGGAAATGGAAGGAAGAACAGCTTGGTGAGTGGGTAGAAAGACCCCCGGAACATTCAGGATGGAGGCCAAGAGTATGAGGCTGATGGAATGTTCCGGGCACAGCATGCAGAGGATGCTGAAGAAAGAGGGGGTGTCAGGAGGCAGGACCACCTTCAGTAGAGCTTCCATGGAAGATTTCCAGCCAAATTGAATGTAGTAGATTATGTTCGGGAACAATGTGAGTAATTGTCCCTCCTACTGGTTTAATAAAATACTGATTGGCCAGAAAGCAGACAGGTGGGGCTAGCAGACTAAGAAAACTCTGGGGACAGAAGAAGCAAGACAGAGGCATTAGGAGAGACACCACGAGAGAGACCAAGAGAGATGCCAGGAGACACAGAGGAAAGAAGGCAACCATGCTGCTTTGAGAAAAGGTACCAAGATACATGGCTAAACAGATTAATGGAAATAGACTGAGTTAAGATGAAAGGGCTAGCTAGCAATATGTCTGAGCCCTAGGTTGTCATTTCATCAGCATGAAATTAATATAAGCCTTCTGTGTGATTATTTGGGGCATGTAGCAGCGGGACTGAGAATGGGTCTCAACTTCTGGAAAAGGTAGGAAAGTCCTGGTCAGAAAATTATTATTACAGTTGAATGGGAGGGGAAGGACAAAGGAGGCATTACTGGGATAAAGTCCCACTGTCACCTTGCGCCAGGTGATCCCTGCACCCAAGAAGAGAACCTGACTGATTGGGTTGGCTTCCAGAGGGGGCAGTTGCCATTGACTTTAAAAGAGCTCTTCTGGGGAGTTAAATGCTAGCCTGGCTTGAGACCCAGGGAGCATGGGACAGAAAGGGAACACCAAAAGAAGCTCATCTTGGCTGGAGTTTCCTGCTGCCTGCTTTCCTCCCTCTGGCTTGCCTTTCTCACTTGACCAAAATTTGGACTTAAATTTTAGCCCAGCAGCATTGAAAACATTGCAGGCTATCCCACTCTGTCTACACTGCCTCATAACATTACCCTTTCTCTCTCTCTTCCTTCCTTCCTTCCTTTCTCCCTCCTTTCCTCTCTCTCTCCCTCTCTTTTACTCCTTTCTTTCTCTCTCTCTCTTTTCCCTGAAACATGGTTTTTCTGAGTAGCCCTGGTTGTCCTAGAACATGCTCTGTATATCATTCTGGCATCAAACTCACAGAGATCCACTTGCCTCTGCCTCCTGAGTGCTGGGACTAAATGCATGTGCCACCATGCCCAGCAATTTCTTAAAGCCTGAGGTGTGGATCTAACTACTATCTGAGGTATATGAAAAGGAAATGGCTTTGTAGATGGCTTCTCCTTGACCATGGCATCTTGACAGATGCATTCCCTTTCTCTGAAACAGATCAAAAATTTTTCTATTTATTTCTATGAAATAATTTATTTCCACAAATTAAGAAATACAACTCCTTCATCATTTGTTCATACTTCTATAAAATAGAGACAAACAAGCTTTATTGTTTGAATTATTGGATATTGAAGTGTATACAAGTTATATTAATAGCACACAATTACCACATGCTCCAATTTCCTATAAACACAGAAATTTGGTAATTAGCTTTAGAATTATATTACAACCTGAAAGTAGAACCACAATCGCATTGTGTGTTCCATTTCTAAAAATAAAAAATAAAATGTTCATTATCTTGTCAGTGACTCATACACACAGAGGAACATGGAGTAGAATTACCCCAACCAAGTTCATTCAGCTGCATTTGCCAGCTTTGGGAACATTCAGATCAAAGGGCATAGGCATTAGCGCAAACACTACACAAGGACCTCATCTTTTTGCTTCACAGAATAGTATTTTCAACCTGTTGATGAAATGATTTATTGTCTTTTTATTATTAATGTTTCCCCAATGAAACAGAATCACCATAGAATTTTCCTTTCTGGATAAAATCCCTCTTTAGCAGTAAGCTGAGTAGGTCATTGCATTAAGTCATTTCCACTAATAAGACGCTATCAGCTATATTCCAGGAGAGGAAAAAGAGGCTGTGAAAATCTGTGAGCATCAAAATGCTATGTAGTACATTCCAAATACCCCCAATCTAACCATCTATTGGAAGTATCTTTGGCTAATTTAGATTCGTTTCCCTCAAACAAAAGGGTGATTTAGGAACTGGCCATTGGGTGAACTGTGATAGAAATGGGTCTTCCTCTTTCTTTTCTAAGAAGTATACTTTTCCTTTCCTCCCCTACTCCCCACCCCGTCCCAGTACCTCCCAAGTCCTGGGATTATAGCTGTGCCTTTCTGGTTTGTTTTCCTTTGCAGTGATGTGATGTATGTGGAGGTGGGCAGAGGTCTAGGATCCTGAAACTCCTGTACACCCTGCTACTGTCCGCTTATAGGCTATGAACTACTTACTGTGGTTTGAGCATAAAATGATCTCAAAATTAATGAGTTTAAGGGTTGGTCCCCTGCTGGAGGCCCTGTTAAGAGGTAACTAGACTATAAGGGCCTTGTCCTAATTGCCAGGTTAGTGCTTTGATGGACACTTGACATTATTATTGGGAGGTTGGGCAAATTAGGAGGCGGAGCATAGTTGAAGGAAGTAGGCCATATGTTACCAGGGGTACACCTTTGAAAGACACATCTTGTCTCCTGTCCCTTCTGCTTTCGGGCTGTCATGAGGTGAGTAGTGTCTTCTGTTCTAAGTTTCCCTGTGTTGTCTCAAGCATAAATGCAATGAAGCCAACTACTCATAGACTACATCCTCTAAGATCAAGAGCTGGGGCAGGACTTTCACTTTTGAGTTGTTTTCTTGGCCATTTTGTCATAGTGATACAAACCTGACTAACATCTCACTCTCTCCCCAGGTTTCCCTCTACAGGTTAGGGAGACTCCAAGTTCCTGCCAGACTAGCTGCTCTGTCATATCAGAGCGAGCCCTGTTTCTCCTGAACCTGAAATAGAAAACCCTGTACTCTCAGTGGCCCCTAAGAACACTGAGTGCAGGAGGGTCGGCTTCTGTCCAGGGGAATGTCCCGCTTACCTTTCAGTATTCTCGATGTCTGTGGAAACCTGCCAGGACTGCTGCTGGCTATCTAGAGGGGATGATGAGGAGTCCTCCAGAGCAGGTGTTTCGGTATTCTCCTCAGTTTTGCTGTCCAGACTCTTCACTCCCCCACTAGCTTCCTTTCCTAAGGAAAAGATATTTGATAGGGAGAAGCAGGTAAGACATCAGCAATGCAATTTCTTTATCCAAGTGTCATTACAGAATCTGGCTCTGCTTTGAGTTGAATGCCTCTCTGAGTTATAAATCAAATGTGTGTGTGTGTGTGTGTGTGTGTGTGTTGTGTATGCATGTTTGTGTGCATATATAGTATGCTATTTACAACATTCTGGAGTGATAGTTGAGATCAATATCACCTAGAGGTCAAAACAAAATTTAAGTCCCTACCTTTGATAAAGAGTTGCTTTGTAACCTGGCATGAGTGACTTAGATCCCTGTTTCCAGAGGGAGAAAGGGTTTAGCCTGTGAACACAAGCTGGGTCAGGAGCAGGTGACACTCAGCAGGGGAGTGTGGGAGCTCCTGCTGTTCCCTCTGATCTCAGCTAGTGCAGAGCATGCGATAGCTTTCCAATTCCTTGGCTTCCCTTTAACACAGCAGTCTATGTGAAGACAATCCAACCCTACGATGCGGTAGTATTGTGTTGATACACTAAAGACCAGCCAGGCTGCTGTGTGAAGGGCCTCATCATCCTGAGTAGCTGTGCTCAGTAAAGCACTGGCCACTAAGACTCATGTTTATGTGACTGGCCTCAAATAAACAAATCCCAAACAACACTAAAAATTGGTTCAAACATAAGGTGACATGAAATTAGATAGAGAATTACAGTCCTTGGTCTAGGTATGTACTCTGTTACAATCTCCCCTAGTTTACCTTGAAAATGTTTATAGCCAAGGTGGGTATCTCAGTACCATGGAAAAAATTCAAGAAGTCAGGCAAACAGGCTCCAGTCTTCTCCAGCTTCCTCATTTCTGTTTCCATTCAAATATTTATTGAGTATCAGGTAAATATCAAATACTAGGCTTGATGTGATGGATGTGAGGAATAATAACAGGTACAGAAGAAAGACTGAGTCTCCTCCTCCTCCTCCCTTTCCTCCTCCTCTTTCCCTTCTCCTTTAGACAAGATCTTGTTATATAGCCCTGGATGTACTGACACTATGTAGCCTAGGCTAGCCTCAAACTCATGGCAATCCTCTGACCTCCGTTTGCTGAGTGCTAAGACTATAGTCTTGAGTTACCAGTAGACAATAGAAAAGCTATAGAAATAACCACAAAGCTGTTGTCCAACAGTAGGCAGTTTTGAGGAAAGCTATCTCTTGTGTTTTATACTCTTTAATTTTATTTTTAGTATGCAGATATAATTCCTGAGAAATTTAAATTGTTGACTATAATTGAGCATGTATGAAATAGAAGCCTCACTTATTGCCTTTTAGCTCCGTCTTACCAATCCTTTAAAACAACAAAACAAGCCTGGAATTTGTGGAGAGACTGGGTGCTCATGGGAAAACATACTGTTTCTGTAGGAAGTGATGACAACTGTCTGTCTTCTTTTGTCCCCTAAGGTGGCAACACAACCCACCATGAGGCAGGAGCTGGGCTCCCTTCCCCAAAGCACAGCAGAAACTTGAAGAACTCAGCCAGAGCAGGAATGCAAGTTGCCTGATAGGAAGTTTTGGTCCTTGGCAAGCCGTGTGTACACATCGATCCTGGGGGATGTAGCTTGCTTGAAGAATTGTTTTTCCAATCTTATGGTATGTTGTTGAGTGGAAGTCAATTAAACACCTAATTTAGCACATTTCACAGTTGGAGGGCAGTGACCTCTTAAAGCCCATTTGTATGTGCCTCCTGGCCCAAGGGCCAGCCACCTCTGGGCAGAATTCATCTGTGGACTTGAACCTGAGCTGGATGATTTGGGAGAAGGTCTCTGCTTTTTAAATTTTGAAGTCTCGGTTCCGTGAAGGCATGAATGGAATGTACTTTTGACTGAAAATTTCAGAGGGGATCTGTGTTCTTAGCCTTTATGTGTCTCAAGATACATGTCCTTCTGCCATGTTCCCACCTCCGTTCTATTGACTATGCACAGAAATCTATGTTCAAACTAAGCTTCTCGGAGATCTTGGATGGCATTGTTCTCTCATTTTCTATTTATATCCGGGGATGCTTTTGTACATAGTCTATTTATGGATCTCTGAAAAGTTTTAGGGTATAATCTTTCAACTTTTGAATCTGAAAATGGCTTCTAAATATGTCTGTCTGCGTGAACTCTTTTATGTAAATTTTTCTTGGCACTTGATTAGAATCACCTTTATCTTAAAATATTGCATACAAATTGGTATTTAAAATTGCATATATGAATTTATACATTTATTTCTTGTGATAAATCATTTAAATAGAATTTGCAGGCCTTACTTCACACAGGCCTAAATACTTTACTATATATTCCCTGCTGAACAAGGATGCTATTGATGGACAGACTTGAGTTCAAGTTCCCAGCACCTGGGCAATAGCCAGGCATGATTGCACATGCCTATAATCCCTGCTCTGGGAAGAAGAGGTAGGGAGATCCTGGCAGCTCCAGGGTTAGTCAGCCTAGCCTAGCAACAGTGAGCTCCTGGTCTAGGAGGAGATTCTGTGTCATGGGAATAAGGCAGACAATGATATAGGAAGGTGCTCAACATTCTTCCCTGGTCTCTGAATATACAGACCTACATACTGACACTGATGTATATACACATGCATATAAAATACACACCAAACATACAAAAATAGAGAAAAAAGAATAGGATGTTTTATTATATTATCCCCCATCAAATTATCATACCAAATAATTTTAAAACTTTGGTTAAATACAATTCAATACAATTTGATACATATAATGTTATTAATATTTAGTCTGTATTCAAACTTGTCCAATTGTCCAAACAATGTTGTCTTTAGCTTTATTTTTAAATTGAGGAACCTAATGTACAGCATTTATTTTCCCTGTTTCCTTACATGCTTTCATTTTTTTTTTAAAAAAAAACTTTATTTATTTATTTATTTGCCTTGGTGTTTGCCTGGAACTGGAACTACAGATAGTTGTTAGCTGCCATGTGGGTGCTGGGAATCGAACTCGGGTCCTCTGGAAGAGCAGATGGTGCTCTTAACCGCTGAGCCATCTCTCCAGCCCCCACATGCTTTCATTTAATGTAGCACTCTTCTGGTTTTTTATCTCATGAATATTTTTCAACCAAAAGTAGTCCACATGAATTATTTTACAGAATGTTTTTCTTTCTATCTGAAACTGTTTGATGATCTGCCATGTCTAAGAGTGTAGTAAACATTTTCAGCAAGCATGTTACAGGAGTTATACTGGGTCCTTGGTTCATCACACTGGAAAACAGGTAAGTCATTTGATCTACTGTTAATAATGTTAATTGGGCTAAAATAGCTGGTGACAACTTTTATTATTGCAGTCACCACTTTCTCTTTGTTGCTGTAAACTGTTAGGTGATTCATTGAGATCACAATAGTTTTAATAAAAATATTCCTGGGGCCAGGGCTCAGTGAGTAATGTACTTATTATCCAAGTGTGAGAACAGGAGTTTGGATCACCCTAGAATCCATGTAAGAACAGGTGAATATGGTGACTGTAATCCCAGTCCTGGGGAAGTGTAGATGGGAGATGTCAGTGACAAGATAGTCAGACTACCTCACCCAATCACTAAGATCCAGGTTCACTAACAGAGCCTGCCTCACGTTGTTTTCAACTTGGTATAGATAATTACTGTTTTATGGATATGGCAGACTCATGAATGTAATGATTCTTTTCTTTGCGTATGATGACTACACACATTTTAGACTTTTTATCATCTTAATAGTTCTTTTTGCAATATTGGTTATTTGGTGTCTTCCGTTAGCAGTGTTGATTTTTTTTCTTTGATAATCTGGTTGTTCCTGGATGTCTGTTCAGATGTTGTTGAGTATCTCTGTCTATCTTTGTACCAACAGTGTCCTGGTAACTGTGGAGAGGGGGTAGGGTGTGGCTAGGCAACGTGTGTTTGAAACTTCTCTCATAGGTAAATTCTCATTCCAAGGCCATTTGTTCTGGGCTCCCTGTCAGGTTGTGTATTTCTTGGGTGGAATTCCTGCTGTAGAGAGAAATGCTAAGAAGTTGAACTTGGTGCGGACTCTAATCCCAAACTCACCTTCTTTTTTGCTCATTGTTGTCCTTGTGCAGGCCCAGCATTATTTCACACTCTGTTTTGCTTTGGTTCCCAAGACCAACACTGGTAGCTTCTTCTAGGAGTCAGATGTAGCTTAACTCTTCTAAATGAGTTTCAGATACTAACTTCAAGAGTTTTAGAAACCATTCCAGTGATTTGGATTTGAAGTGTTTCTGGATTTGATTTCATTTTTCTTTTTTAAATTTTTCTACCATTTGAATTTTCTTGCTTGTTGATTTCTTCCCAAGTTTCTTATCTGCCTGGATCTCTCTATTCACTTATTCCTAAAATTTAATAAATTCAATCCCAATTTCTTGTCTGTTTGGAGATATTCTTTAAACTTTCTGGTTTGCTTAGGTACTTTTGTTTGTTTTTCAGAGTTATGAGAGATATTCTATATTTGTCAGCCTCTACTTTTTCTTTCTTTCCTTTTTTTTAACAATTGGAAATGGTCATGTGACAGAGTTATGGACAGTGATCTTTTCTAGACCACCTCCTAAACATCTTCCTGTAGAATCTCCCACATTTACTGAAAGCTGGATAAATGTCCCACTCTAACATCACTGGACTATGCCATAAATGAATAAACTTACTGTCTCATCAGTTGAAGTAAAGTTTTATTTCATAAAGCAATTACGCCTCCCTGACAGACTAATTCAGATTTATTCATTTCCTAATGTGTTTTTTGTTATTTTAATGAACATTTTTTTTTCTTAACTAGGAAGGAAAACATCCACAAGTTTAGGTCAACATTTCTGTTAGCTTTTCCTCTTTAGTTACATTCCCTTTCTGTTGAGATAGGCCGGAGAATGCAAATAATTCATCTACTTATCCATTAATCATTACTTGAATCTTTGATCTAAGAACCACTTTAGATAATGGGGATACACCCAAGACCATCAAAGTCTACAGAGGACAACAAATAGGAAACCAGGTAAAAAATGATAACTTTTATGTAATGTGCCATTATCAGCACCATGGGAATGCTTGAGGGACAGAGAATAGGCCAAGCTTAGTGTATTAGGAGCAGTTTTCTGCAGAAAAGTCATATCTAAATCATATAATTTAGAATTTAGAATTATGAATTATATAATTTATTCTAAACTTAAAATTTAGAATTATATAATTTATATAAATTATGATACCACCACCCCTGTAATAAAGTTCAGACATAGTCCAGGGGGAAGGGATGGGGATGGAACTGGCTATAGTGGTCGGTCCACATTATCCAAGGCAGAAGGATACACAGAAAACGCCACATTACTTGAGATTCTAAGAAGTAGTTCAAGATTCTTTGTGTGTGCCAGAGTTGGGTACAGGGGGCATGTATGTGGTATTGCTCGTGGTCTGTGAAACTGGAAAAGTTATCAGGGTCACTCTGTAGATGTTCTTTTGAGATACACCAAGGATTTAGCACAAAAGATAGTACCCTACACACCCTATCAATCAGTTTGAGGTCTTTGATATCAGCTTCCATCCCTCCTTTGCCTGTCTGTCCTTGGAATGGGACACTTATCTAATACCAGGTTTGGCCCCCTGTCTTGTCTTGCTCTTAGGAAAGGGATCAGCATGCTTCCAAATGGTGTCTTCAAAGCCATATTTTGTTTTGCCTAAGAGAGTGTCTGTGCATCCAAAATCATTTCCTATTATGAAATGAAAAGTTCTGTCCCCTGAAAATCAATTTCAGGCCTCAGTGAACAAATATCTGCCTGGGGGAGGGGGTAGAGATGAGGATGAGAGCCTGTAGGGTACCTTGAAATCGTGCTAAGATAGCTGCATCACTGTTTACAACTAGGCCACTGAAGTTTTGGTCACTTCCCTTAGGGTTGTGCAAAGTCTTTTGCTTTCAGCTCCTTGGGGATTCATCTGTATTTTTAGCCTGTTTATGGATAATATAAGAGGCATGTTTGAGGGAAAGTCAAAAGAAGCCAACCATGGAAAGAAAGACTGGATATTCTCACACTCCTTAGGAATGGTCCGTCTCTCAGGAGGAAGAAGCCCCCGTTGGGTATGAGGTGTCTCAGGAGAGCCACAGAGTCCTCCAACCTCACAAGTTCTAGGCAGTTACTACAAGGCTGGATGAGGACCCTTCCATCTCACAGGCCTCTAGAGCTCTCTTCTCTTCTCTTGGTCTTACAGTCCTTTAGCCCTCCTTGTGTTTTTCATCTATTCCCCCTTTCTTCTCCTTTGTTTTCCATTCTTGCTTTTTCTTCTTTCTTCAGCTACCCAGGGACGTTGGGAGATGCTGTTAGTGACAGGGTCTCCTTGTGGGTCCTTAGCTTGCCCCACCCAGGGTTCAGCGAGTCCAAATTATCCATTTGGGTACGTCTGTGCAGGAATCAAAACAAATCACTGGTCCCTGAGCTCACTCTGTATCACTAC
Organism: Sigmodon hispidus; assembly: GCA_004025045.1. Classification (NCBI taxonomy): domain Eukaryota; kingdom Metazoa; phylum Chordata; class Mammalia; order Rodentia; family Cricetidae; genus Sigmodon; species Sigmodon hispidus. The sequence goes on along the minus strand of PVIH01001120.1, from coordinate 106,899 downwards.
CCTGTCATTTCTTTGACATTAGGAGCAAGCGGTCTACAGCCCATGTGCTCCTGACACATCATCTGTTGGGACAGTCTTCACAGAAGAGACTTCTAGGTCAGCTTTTGTACTGACTGAACGAGAAGAACAAAGTGGACATGGTTTCCATCAGATGCACAGCTGCCTACTCAGAATGGCTCTTTTCCCATCTCACGTTTCAGCCTTTCTGACTCAGCACTGTACAAAGAACTAAAGAAACAGGGCAGAGGTTAAGTAACCTACTTGCACCCTCTCGGGCTTTAGAAAGTGTGTGCTTTGGATGGAAATAGGTTCTGTTAATTCAGTGAGTTTTTTATTTATGTGAAAAAATAGTTTCAAGGCTTTTGTACATGATAAGAAGATACTTATTGAACCACAAAGTATGTGTCAGAGGATAAATATTATATACATAGGCTCTTTTATTACCATAGAATCTGGAAATAAATAATTTCTAACCCAGAAGGGATGAGACACTAACCCCCAACTTCAACGTTCCCTCTCCTTTTCTGTCTTCCTTGTGGCCCTATAGTAGCCCTAGTGACCATGGAGTAGCAGTTCACATGCTGGCCCCATGGAGCTGTGTGAGAAAGCAGAAGGACCAGGTTCCCTCAGAACACTGGAGAGAAAACAACTGAAGACGCATGCTTGTGAGAGAGTCTCTGCTCTACCTCAAGCCCATAACAGGGCAGAGCAGTGTGCAAGATGCATTTCCAATGTCGTTAACTAAATTGCAACTTTTCCATAATGAGCATCAGGGCTAAACTATACAGTATGTGAGTATATGAAGTTCCATCATATGGTGCAGACAGACACAGAGATAGAGTTAATAGATGTTTCTAGGTCACCCTTTCGAATATAGAATCTGGCTATGTGTTTGTTCTTTAAAAAGGACAGGCTTCTTGGTTGAAGGTCTTTTGTGTTTGTGGTGAAGTTGTTTCCTTTTAGTCCTTCAGATCAGATTCAATGACATGTCCTCAGAGACTTTGATGACCCCATCTAAGGTGGCCATTCCGTTCCACCTTATTGCATTGCATATTTAATTTCAATTATCTGCTATTTGGGAGTTTTAGAAAATTTAACTTTTCCTCCCTCCCTCCCTCCCTCCCTCCCTCCCTCCCTCCCTCCCTGCCTTCCTTCCTCTCTCCTTTTCCTTTCTCTTCATCTGGTCTCTCCTTGCCTCCCTCTAGACTACATACTCCTTGAAACAGGGCCCTTGAAACCCCGTGACTGCAGGTTTTCAGCACTCAGAGCCTCACATATGACAGACGGACAATGAATATTCGTTTAAAGAATGAATTTGTTTTCTCTTAGAGTTTCAGTCATTGTTTCTATTTTAGGATTTATTTTGCTTCATTTCTTCAAACTTGCTGTTCTATTTTAGTATCAATTGCTCCTTCCTACTCTGGAAAATAAAATGTTTACTTGTGGCTATAAGTCTATTTTTGTCTTTTTTTTTTTCTTGTTTCTTTCATTTGCGTGGCTCATTTCCTTTGCATTACTTAGCATGATTCTGAACACATTGGAATCTCTTTTGCCTTTAACCCATTCCTATCTTGAATTTATCCTGTATTTCACTGCATCTGGGCCATTCATTTCCATTAGCACATCTTGAGTTATTAGTCCCCAGGTTCCCAGTCCAGTATGTAAAAGGATTTTTTAATTTTTAACATGTCCCTCTTTTCTTTTTTGTGATCACATCTCTACATGTCTTAAATCTGAATTTACCAAGAATCCATCTTATCCCAGAAAGACGGGAGTGGGGGGTGTGTCCCATGCCCTCAAGTGACCAGGGGACACCTTGCTGTATGCTGTGGCTCTGAGGCATGTAGAGCTAGAGAGGGCTGGGAACAGAGCCACGTGAGATGAGGAAGAGGGCAGAAAAGCTTGTTCGTGTAAAAAGCAGCCCTTTTTGAAACAGGCAAGTTCTCATAACGGATTAAATGGGGAAGAGAGAATGAGGAGAAAACAGTGGTCAAAGAAGCAGAATTTTCCAGTTCCCTTAGCAGCCCTCTCCAGTTTCTGCCCAGTGAATGAGACCCATGAGCCGACTTCATCCAGTGGCAGGAAGCAGGCATTAACGGTCAAGGTAATGCACGCGAGCAGTGATGGAAACAGATTTCTTACCTAACTATGTGTGAAGAGATGAGAACAAACATTTTTTACTATAAACATAGAAATGAGATTATATGAAGCAGTACTCCAATTTACAACTTAAAAGTGTTAGAATATTGAACTACAAAATGACTAAAATTACTTCCATCTGTCATCTTCCTATAGAAACAGCATTTCCGAGCCACATTCCACCTGATACAACCCAATAACGTTTATTAAATGTAGGTTTTGCCTCACATAGCTGTGATTTACTTTAATTTTGTTGGCTATGAAAAGGGAAAATCATTTTAGAAATATTTTTCTTCATTTCTTTGGCAAAACAGGATCTTGCAAAGGATATAATATTTCCAAATGCCTTGCACCAATCAGATATATGAGATAGCAAAAATTTCTATACACAGAGCACAGACTATGCAAGAAGATCCTTTGAAATGTTGTTGAGACCAAGAATACAGAATTTGCTTAATTGGAAGAGGACAATCTTCATTATTAAATACAAGCTCACTGTGGGAGCCCTGAAATGACATGAGGAATGCTTTCTCAGAAATAAAAAAAGCTAAACTCAACTCCTTAAGTGACCTTGTATACCCTATATCTAAAAAGTACATGTATACTCTGACTATGTGATACAATACAGTATACAATGTATACTGTTCCTATGCAATAGGAACAACTAAGCAGGTTGTACAATAGTATGTGAGCTTTCTGTAGAGCTACCGAGGGGCACAGACAAAAGAATAAACTCCATGTCCAGATTGCTATGAAGCAGTTCAGTTTCACTATTGAATCCCAAGCCCAACATTGACAAAGAGGCTTTGATATAAAGCTGTTTAGAAACTCAATTACAATGGTGTTTGCTTTCCTTGACTGAAATGAAAAGCTGAAGAAGAGAGCAATGGTCAGCCTACAGAATCTACCGACCAGAAAAAGAAAGGAGTTCGCCTGAAGATCAGCTTTTATTATAACATAAGGTTAAAAGAAACAAATTAGCTAGAGGTTCTGAGTAGAAAGTTAGTATGGATACTACAAACCCCTGAGGACTCTGAGGACTACCTGACTTCTAAGAGAGAGATAGGTAGGGTGGAAAAGAAGAGGCAAGGGGATATGCTAAGGTAAGAGGGGAGTGTAATTCAGAGGTAGAACATTTGCATAGTGTGCAAAGGCTCTGGGTTCAATACCCAGTACCGGAAAGAAGAAGGAGGGAGTAAGTAGAGGAGGGCAGTGTGGTGGGTATTAGGATGCTTATAGGGAGGCTGGGGAGATGGTTCAGCAGTTCAGAGCACTGGCTGCTCTTCCCAGAGGATCCCAGTATACTCCTAGAACCCACAACTGCCTGTAATTTCAGTTCCAACACCCTTACACAGACAGGCATGGTGGCAAAACACCAATGCACATAAAATTAATAAACCATTTTTGAATTTTTTTTTAAAAAGAGATTCTTAGTGGATTTTCTGTCTACATCATTTTCTAGCCTAAAGGTACAATAGAGGTAATACTGTTTGGATAAATAATATGATGTCTTGGGAAAATTATCTGCATCTTAACTCTCAGGGTTAGTGCATAAGTGGTCCCTCTTTGCTGATCTGTGACTCATATATTAAAGTATATATGAGATGCAATATTTATATGTCAGTCCTGGCCAAGAAGAGTGGCCTCTTGATTGTTTTCCTGTGACTCACCCCCGCTGCCCCTGGAATTTGTAGGCTTCTTTTCTCCAGCTTCTACTGCAAGGCTCCTTCAGTCCCATCCACACGTCTTACACATCCGTTTGAAGACCTGGTAGGACAGAGTCAGCCTCTCATCTCTCCCACATTTCTTATCTCCTGTCTTACCATTCTACAGTTAGAATTCTCGGATGCGTTGACCTCTCTGTCTACTTTTACAACATTGACTCCAAGTTTCAGAAACATATCATATACATTAATAGTCTCAGTTCTTACCTTTAAGCATAACACTCACGTGCTGTAGTCTGTGAACCATTTTTTTTTCAACTCACTTCTGGCATCTATAGTCACTGGAGTCAAATATTCCTCTTTTCAACCCATACCGCAAATCACAGCAGACTTTATATGTATATTGTGTACTGGCTGGGGTTTTCTGGCTACAGACAAGTTATTCTGTTGTTACTAAGGTTATACAAGAAGGAACAAAACCTAGCGATCCAGTGGACATTTTCTGTGTTATTCTGATAGTGAGACTGTGGCTTCATACATAATATGAGCAAGACAGGAGTCCAAAACAGCCATGTAGAGTCAATTCTCTATGTTTAACATGGGATTTAATAGAAGAAAGAAATCAATTTAAAAATATACTATATAAAGATAGAATGGGAAAATTCAAAATGATTTTTAAATGGAACCATTCCATCCTTTATCTAAGTGCTGGTAGTGTTATATTTTGCATTCTAGAAATTTTCAGAAAACTTTTCAAATATGTACTTTCATGTATATATTTCTAGTGTTGTATTTTCTCTGGTTTAATGCCATTTTCCTTGGCGCCTATTCTTAGTGACTTATCTTCAACATAGGACTTAACCATACATATTTCTACTTTCTTCTTTTCTACATTAACTGGGACTGTCTCACCAAAAGAGACAGGAGACACTTCCTAGGATTGCTGTAACTCTACTGGTATCAAGACAATGCAAGCTTTTGGAACACAGAGGCTTTTGAGGAGAGTGAGATTCTCTGTATGTATCATGTGAGAAAGTAAGTACATATTTCCAAAAAGAGGAAATGCACATGGGCCACTGATTACAGATGACCATCAGTATACTCAGTTGAGGCAATATTTTAGTACTTATTCTCTTAACATTTTCCCAGGAATTACTTCTTTAAAGGAAACTTAGATTCAGGGAAGAGATGGACACTTGGTATTTTAAGTGTGGCATGGATGCTAATGCTGGATGTCCTTTGGTGACTGAACATTGAGAACCATTTTCCTCTTCAAATGCAAAGTGTTCAGAGAAGACTACATTTTGAGCCACCATAATCTAATCCATTCCTATTGAAGGCACCTACTACTCTGGATTTTAAAAAGATTCAACTCTAAATAACAATGACTTTAGAGCAATCAGAAATCCAAGGGGAGATTTAATATTACATATAAAAAAAACCTAAAGACATTATAAGGTGTTCTCTTTTTAGGAGTTATGCATAGAAGGTTAGGCATTAGAGTGTAATTTGTAGGTTTATTTATTGACTCATTATTTGCTTTCTGGGCTAGTTTATTTAAAGTAAGGTGACAATTTCTAGATCTATCATTTTTTTCTTCAAATAACATGATTTTATTCTTTATGACTGTTCTAAATACTTAATTGCCTATGTGTGCCACATTGCTATTATCCCGTTCATCTATTGATGGGCACCTAGACTGGTTCTATTATCCTGGTTATTCTGATCAGCATGATGGAATCTCATTGCAGTTCTATCTTGCATTTTCTTGATGGCTAATGATACTGAGTATATTTTCCATATACTTAATGACTCTCTTTCTCCCTCTCTCCTTCCCTCTCTCTCTAAGGCCTTGCTATGTCCATTAGGATGCCCTTGAGCTTGCTGTAACCCTCCTGCTGCTGCCTCATAAACACTTATGCCACTATTTATTTTGTGGTTGTTTCATTGTTTGAGAATTTCTTACATGAACTGTACGCACTCTCTTCCTACCAATTCTTCCTTTGGTCCTCCATCACCTTCCCCTCCCAGTACCATCTCATGTTCGGTTTTATTAAAGCCCACTAAGTCCATTTGTGCTGCTAGTATGGACATGGATGTAACACTATCCCCTGGAGCATGGGTAGCCTCTCAGAGGCCACATCCCTGATGAAACTAACCCTCTCTCCCCTAGCAATCATCAGTTATCAATAACTCTTCAGCTAAGGTAGGAATTAATAAGCCCTTCCTCCATTCATGCAGAGATTTTGGCTGGCTTGATACTGTACAGGTCTTATGCATACAGCCACAGCCATTATCAATTGATTCTCCACTTCTGTATGGTATCTGGAAAGCTAACTCAGGTGGGTAGGTTTGGTAGCAAGCACCTCTACCCACTGAGCAATCTTGTTGGCAGTCTCTATGTGTAAATTTTAAAATAAGCTTGTTTATAATCAGAGATAACCTTGCTGAATTGATAGAAATTTCATTGGACCTAGGGATCAATTTAGGTGTTCTTTTATTTTTGGTTGTGAGCCTAGCCCTTGAATGGCTGAGCCATCTCTCCAGCCCAGCTTTTCTTTTATTTCTTTCATTTTATAATTTCAACTACAAATCCTCATGAGATTTTAGATACAAATAAATGGATAAATAAATAAATTTAGTGGCAATTGATGACATCACATGTTTAATTTCGGTGTCTGTGTGTTCATTGCTACTATAGAGAGATATTCCTTCTTTTGAAGGCTCATTTTGTACTCTTTGACCATGCTGAACACAGTAATTATTTCTAGGAGTGTTTTTGTAGACCCCTTTGGTCTTTCTACATAGGCTATCACATTATGTGTGAACTTTAAGATTATATTCCTTTTTTCTTTCTTTCTCTTTTCTTTCTTTCTTTCTTCCTCCCTCTTTTTTTTCTTTCTTAAAAGCAGGCTTGATGGCAGATGCTAGATGTTTCAGCGCTGTTTTGAATAGTGATTGATGCTTATAATTTCAGCCCTGTAGAGACCAAGGCAAGAGGATTGCTATGAGTTCAAAGCCGACCCAAGTCTATACTATTATTTATTTATTCATCTGTAGTTTTCTGACTAGAACCTAGGGCCTAGGCAAGAGCTCTACCACCAGCCTTTATTATTATTATTATTAATTATTATTATTATTATTATTTAAGAGAAAGTCAGAAAGGGAGGCTCAACAACCTGGCAATGAAAACAGGAGGCAACGAAGAGCAGAGAAGTGCTCCTGTGTGACATCTCATGTTTTTCATTTGTTTTGGAGAGCACATGCAAGGGGACAACCCTGGTAAGGGATCCCTTTTAATGTAAAGAACTAACAAAAGAGTTTCCTTTCAAAAGTTAGTTGTGGGGCTCAGCCAGTAGCTCAGTTGCTAAAGTGAGTATTTAGCATACATAAAGCCCCAGGTTCAAACCCCAGCACCACATAAAACAGGTAAATGTGTGCCCCTGTAGTCCTAATGCTTGGAGGGGTAAAGGCAGGAAAATCAGAAGTTCAAGGTCAGTCTCAACTACTGTAGGCCAGTCTGGGCTACACAATATTCTACCTAAACAAAAATCAAAGTCAATTTTAAAAGGACAGAAGGCAAGGTATACAAGCAGGAGTGTGTTTCATACAAGTATAATCAATGTAGATCTGGAAAACAAGACCACCAATACCTACCAGACTGTGGTGGTTTGGAAAGCATTGTTCCAGTTGGCTCAATTATTTGAGTGTTTAGTCATCGGAGAGTGGTACTACTTGAAAAGGATCAGGGGAGTGGTCCACAACCTTCCTAATGCTACCACTCTCCAATGTAGTTCCTCATGTGGTGACCTCCAAGGCTAAGATTATTTTTGTTACTACTTCATAACTACAATTTTGCTAGTTCTGAAAAGTAACATAAATATCTGTGTTTTCCAATGGTCTTAGGCAGCACCTGTGAAAGAGTCATTTGATTCCCCCAAGGAGTTGAGACTCAACACATTGAAAACTGCTGGATTAGGAGATGTGGCCTAGTTGGAAGAAGTATATCACTGGGGGTAGGTATGGAGGTCTCAAAAATTCATGCCAGGCCAAGTGTTTCTCGCTGTCTCCCTGCACATCAGGATTTAAATCTCAGCTACTTCCAGCACCATGCCTACCATGCCTACTCCCCACCATGGTAATGAACTAAACCTCTAAAACTGTAAACAGGCCCCAATTAAATGCTTTCTTTATAAGAGCTGCCTTGGTCATGGTGTCTCTTCAGAGCAGTAGAACAGTGACTAAGACATCAACCTACCCAAACAAAGTAAAGAATGCATTGCCCTGCATGTGTATATGTGAGGTAACCCTTGCTTTGTTGCCATGGGTCTGAGTCCTCAATTTGTAGATAAGGCATCAGCCGTGTCATGAGGCTGATCTTTCCAAACCCACTCTCTCTTATTAACTACAAAAATGAAGATAGTAAACCTTGAAAGATAAGCCTCTAGGAAGATGAAGGAAAAAAATAAATAATACTCATGTATTGAGAAAACATTACCCTGTCTTTGGAACAGTGCAGCAAAATCCCTACTTTTAGTTGTGCTGTGTGCATACATACGTGCACATGCAAAACTTGATTTTCACTACTAAATTATCATGTCATTTTGTTGTCACCAAATTGAGATACTCATTTGATTTCAGTGCTTCAATTGCTTCATTTTCTGAAGTCCCTTCTACAACTTACTTAACTTCCTAATCCTTAAACCACAGGCACCGAGATTACATTCCATGTATTCTCAGCTCCCATTTTTTCTGGTTTAAAGCACAGAAAGTTCACACTCAGGAGGCTTCCAAAGAGTTCTTTGATGAATTAAAAAGAAAATATAAGTCAAACACTTTAGCTGATCAGCCTTCCATTCTATTAACTCATGTGATGTATGAAGCTGAGTCCACTGGGCTTTGTGGACAGACCTAATTACTTAAACCAATCAGTTGAATTCCAGCCCTTTATGACTGAAGAGAGAAATTGGTTTAGTTAGAATGAAGCCTGGATTTTTTTTTTTGTTTTATAACTGGGAAAAGTCCCTCCTCCTTTTTTTTTTTTTTTTTAAATGAATCAAATGATGGATACAGATGATGACCGGGGCCATGATAATCAGTTTCCTAATGTGGGCGAACGTAGCTTGAGAGGAAAGTCAGCACCTTAAAGACAGAGCCTCACTTAGAACGCAGATCGTCAAAGCATGTTGAAGCCACAGCAACGGGCTACTTCCATTGCTGAAGCCACTGCATTCCATGTAGAGCTTAAGGCAGGGAGTGAGATCTGCCAATGTTCCTGCCTCCATACAATTTGTTGAGTTTCCTTCTGTTTTGAAGTCAGTGGGACACAGTACGAAATTTACCTCTTTGCAACATTCCATTTAGAGAAACAGGCTCTGGGAGAACATTTACTACTCTACTAAGACTGTTGTGTATCTTTGCAGCTTTTGTGGATTCTTATGAAGGTCACATTCACAAGTGATGAAATAATACATTTAAGGACAGTTCCTTTCAAGGTTTCAATCCAGATGCATTTAGACAGCAGTGATGTAGGCTTTTTATTAATTCATGAATCCTGTAGTTTTGAACATTTAAATTCGTTCTGCTTGTGTGCCTGGGTCTGTACATGGACACTAGGCAAAAGGCCAGCTTTGTTTTTGTGTTTCTGGCATCTGATTGTATGTGTGTACCTTTTCGATGAAACTGAAGAGACCCCAGCAGACAAATGGATTTCAGCATCTCCGTTGTGTACATCTCTAGGCAACACTGCAGCTGGATGTAAAGCCGGCAGATTTCGGGATGGATCTCACCATCTTCCGGGCTGCAGCGGAACGAAAGAGCAAAGCTATGGACAGTTTCAGGATTCAATCATCAGCCATTTGTCTCAGCTCTGAGAGGAGAGAAGGCTCAATAAATATCCCTTAAAGCTTGAAATCTGAAATGCAGGGTTTCCTGCTTTCAAACCAGTAAGCATCCTGGTGGTTCTTACATAAGTGTCCTTCTTAGTAACTGCTCTCACCCTCCCCACTTGGCAGAGGTCTCTGCTGAGAGCTTAGAATCATAAACGCTTGAAGTAATTGAGAATATCAGACATTTTCAATTTAGCCGTAGGAAGAAATTTCCAAAATACATTTAAAGCATAATAATCTCCTAGCTACAAAGAGATCGAAAACTCCCGTTTCTAGACAGACTAACATAGTCTATTATTCAATTAACATTTAGAAGACATCTCTAATATTAGGGACTCAGCCTAACGCGATTAGAGAGCCAACTTTCAAATTATTTTTATCAAGGTTTTTGTCTTAACCTAAGATACATTCTGTTATTGTTTGCTGTGCCTAATTTATGAAAACTCAAATGTTTTTAATGATAAAATAAATATTTGATGATGAAAGAGAAAAGTAATAAAATTATAATAGATAGGCTGGGCAATCTAAATTTACATGAATGCTGAATTTATGTTTGAAATTATAACCTAGAGTCCTGGAGGCTTTTATTTAAAAAAATTAGATGTAAACATGATAAAACACAGTGTCCACTTTTGATTTTTGAAGGACAGGATTCATTTGTTGATAAAATAACATCACTTCAAACATAACCAGAATAGCATGCATTGAATGATGTAAACTAAAAGGATAAATGTACAGATCCATTTGAGGTTAAAGAAAGCCTAAAGGTGAATTCTGTTAACTATCCTAGTGAGTTATCTTTATTTCTGCCCTCATTCATTTAAAATGGAATGAAATCTGATTAAATACTGTAGAATTTAGATTCAATTTCTTTGTAAAGTGGGCCAGAGGCAAATTCAAGGGTATTTAATGAGTTTTTTTTTTTTAATGTTCACTTTGTTTTTAAGTTCTGGAATCACAGTAAAATGAACAAACAACAGGAAAAAAAACTATGTGCCAAGAACTTGACAGTGAAAATTAGTTTTCATTTTCAATACTTATTTAATCGGTGAACAGATCAAGAGTTTAACCATATGGCTTATGTAACTCAGAAAAATGCAAAATCCTCAGCCTCCATACTGCAACACCTGCACATTTATCCTGGGTCTTTCGGGGTCAAATAGAACAGAGTTCATCCCAGAACTGCTGTGCAAAATTTAGCTTTATCTGGAAGTTAAAACACTACCTTACTTCCGTTTCATTTGCCTTACATGTAGCCAGCCTTAGACCAGTGTCTAAAACAAGAGAAATCTCCAGTGAAAATATCAGGCACTTTCCATCTTCAAGTTGCCAGACATTTCCCCCATTCAACATGGTCCCACTACATCTAAACACACACACACACACACACACACACACACACACACACACACACACTTTTATATTACCTTTAATCCTTAGCAATTTCTGTGACTGTGTCCAATTTCTTAATGGTGCTGCTAAAATTCTGCAATTATCAACCCCCCCAAATAAAAGAAAACATGATCCTGGTATATTATCTGTTAATATATTGCTTTGCATAAAAATATCTGAAGGCAATGTCATATTTCAAATGCAAGGCAGAAGAAAAACATTCAAAGGCAAATAAATCTTTTCTGTGCTGTTTACCTGTCTCCATAACAGTTCCCTATTTTCATCTATTTCTGACATTGGTCTTGGTGCCTCATATGCATATTAAAGAAAATCAGGACAAGAAACAAACTTTATAGTAAGTAACCAGGGACCAGAGAATAGAAACCAGGGTCAAGGCATCATAGGCCAGTGATCAGGTACCAAGTCCCTAAGATTTAGTTTCAACAAAATATCAAGAATTCAAATTTTGGAGCTTAAGTTAAGCCCATTTATAGTAAATGTCATATGTTCTGCACATTGATGAGCGAGACAACTAGCCAACATAGTGTCATTCCCAGCCACAGGGGCTTCTTATATTTAAAGAAACAAAATGTATGTCTGGAGGATCAGTTCCCAAAACACTATATTACATGTTTTTTTAACCAGCATATTTTATTATTTTGCAACTAGAAAGAAAAATATGACATTATGATCTTGGCAAAGGCAAGTCGGAACAGAGATTGGGATGTTTAATTCAAATTGTGTCCAAAAGGGTCAGCTGTCAATGTCTCAAATTTATGAAAGCTTTCTAGGAACTGGCATTATTGTGCCTCTCACAAATAGTATGGGAAGAAGCTGAGCAAGTGTGGATGAAAAATAATATGGCAGCTAATGCTGTCCTATGAATTTCCTGGTGAAAAAGTATACAAATATCCACATATTATCCTTCCATAACTCACAAAACTAAAGCATAGAGAAAGAAGAGAACACCATAAAGAGCAGGGGAAAATCTAAGACATCGATTGTGATTGTGTTTTGCAATGTTCAGAGCAGCGTGCATTAGCTTCTGCACGTGAGTGATTTATTTATTCCTTCCATTTAAGAGCCCTTAAGCATATTGTTCCTCCTGGAAGTGCACAAAAAGATACATTGTTTAGTTGTTAGAAAGTGACTAGTGTTACAAACAGTGACTTAACTATGCCACCAACAACTAAACAAGGCCTTCTGTAGCCTATGTTGGCCTCAGACTCTCTGTAGCTGAAGCTGGCTTTGAACTCCCTCTGCTTCTGCCTCCTTGGTGCAGGGATGACAAGCAGCATCAGAACATTTCATTTCATGAGAAGCAAGAAATGCACTTTGGTTATTTTTATAGCAAACAGAAGTTGAATTATGGAGAATAGCAGGAAATCAAAAATAAATAAAAATAAAAGTATCCCAACAAAACAAATAAAAACCTCAAACAAAAGACAATTTATATCTTTGAAAATTCTTAAGGATAAATTTCAAGAACCAAGGAAACACTGACATTGAACTAAAAATGAGACTTGTGGCCTCTCTATGAGCTGGAAGCTGGAGATGATGTTCATGTTGACAAAACCCACTGAATGGCACACTTAATATTAATGTATTTGCTATATGCACCTTTTAGTTTCACACTGAGCTGGGTAGTTCCTGAAATGTGAGTCAACTTATTTAGAAGTAAGTTGATTGATGCCTGCAATTTCAGAAAAGTGATGCAAGTTGTTGGCTAGGAAGAGGAATGAGCAGGTAGACAGGTGTGCAATAAAGCAAATGTATGCAGAATAATATGTTAATTGTGGGCTTTAGCTGGTGGGTAGGCATTTACTCTGCTGAAAATTCTCCTGTCCCCAAATAGTCACATGATTTAAATGGAGCCAAACAACTGGGAAGCCTCATAGCTGTTGAGGTCAAACTCAGGAGTTACACTGGGCATTTGGATACATCTTGGTCATGAATTTATCTACTCTTTTTTTGCTGAGGTTACCAGACATTGGTGGTCTCTGAAATTGCTAATAATCTTTGAAAAACAAATAAAATGTTTTGTTGTTTTGGTATATGTAATGTAATGAAGCTACAAAGACAAGCACAGGAGAAAGAGTTTGGAGCCAGAAAGCATAGATGGACACATACCTTTGCCATTTGTGAAAAAATCACTCTAATTTCTCTGGGACTGTCACCTCCACTGTGAAATAGAAAAACAACTGTAGGAAGCAATTCAAGGTCATTGCAAAGATTCAACAAGATGTGTGGGAAAACAAGCAAAGAATGTGAAGTGTCGTCAAATGTTGGCTGCACTCCATCTTACATCAAGGTTATGTTTACTTAACTGTATTCCTTAGTCTGTAACATAATTGTCTTTATTTGTATGCTGTTCCCACAATGGGCTACAGTTAAGTAAACCTGTCATTAGACTGAGGAGAGGTGGTGAGGTAAAGGGTGACCCAATGACAGCTACTCAGCATGACACAGATTTTATTGAGGACACATAAACACTTGGGGATCATCTGGCACATTCAGAAAGCAGAAGTTACCTTGCAGTGAGTATGTCTTTGTGGAATTCGTTATGGTTTTGGTTATTAAGGCAACTATCAGGGAAAGTTCAGGAAACTGAGTGGGAAGACAAAAGAGGACATGATTCTTTGTCCTATTATCCAAATAGTAAGGAGAGAAAATAAATGGCTGAAGTAAAAAGAATGCTCTTCTGCATATCTTCCCTAATACGCCTACTGGGTCCTCACAGATGGATTTCTCTTCAAGGATATACCTTATTTTTATATCAGCTTAAATCCTAGCCATCACATAACTTAGAGAAGGTGAGTACCAAAGATAGTCTTCTAAGTCTACGTCATAAAAAGCTCATCAGTTAAATTGTAAGGAGCTAACAGATGTGTATGAGCCAGTAATTATTTTAGGTTTCAAGTTCTTGAAGGTAATCATAGAGTCTCTTCAAGTTCACAAACACAGAATCAATGCCGGACACCTACCTATCCAATGGCTGAACACTTTATACACAACAGAGTACTCCATAAATGAGAGAAACCCATTTATGCAGGAAGCCAGAAACAAGAAAAAAAAATAATGTCAGATCACCTCTCTCCTTTTTGCTCAAAACCTTCTCTTGAGAATTCTTACAAACCTGTGTTTTTCTCATAGAGTCTTTGCAGGGTTGGTGCCCCCAGGAGCCTTTAGAAAAGCAATTACAACATTTCCTCTCACTTCCCAGCATGTTATTACATGGGAACATATGGCTGGCTCGGGGAGTTCCTTCACTGAACAGAACCTGGATCAAACTCTACCCTGGAGTCATAAATATGACTTGAATTTTAAAGGCAAAAGAGACCCCAATTTGGCTGTCTTTAGAAAGCACCATTGGAAATGAAGGATTCTAGGGCTCTAGGGCCTGACCCAGGCATTCAGTTCAGGTATTTGGCAGAGCACCCCCCATGAGAACAAGGATATAAAAGTCTAAAAGTCTGTCCCAGGAAACAGAGTGACCCAGCCCAGATAGCCGTAATCAACTCAGATAGTACATAATGGTTGAACCTGTGATTAAAATACCAGAAGTTCCAAGCAGAATAGCTGTGACCAACACCCAGTTGTAAAAACCCCCTAATCAGCTGATCTTAAGGCAACCTTATGATTATAGTATGACCTTTAAAGTGACTAATGTATTGCCCCAGTTGCTATGGTGATTTTATGGTTTTTTTTTTTTTTTTTTTAGCCTTTAAAAGAGATATGAGATTGTTAATTGCTGCTACTCCCTTGCTCCCGGAGGCAGGGAGGTAGCCCGCCTGTACAGACGAAATAAATCCTCTTGCTATTTGCATCAACTGTACTGGAGTCTGGGTTCTTGAGGCCCCCCTTCCCGAGTATAGTACCCTGAGTCTGGGGTCTATCAGAATTCCTTGTATAAAACACTGGGACTCAGAATGGCATTCAGAATGGCAGCACCCTGTGCAGCTTCCGCCTAAACTCCACTTCCTGTTGCTTTTTGCTCCCTTTTCACCGGAATCTTGGCCATTTTTTTCCCTATGATACTTTGGAGAGCTCACAAGTAAAAAATGTGTAGCATTACCATGTGTTTGGTCATTTTTTCCCCATTTAAAAGTGTAAGCTGTATTTAAAATGAGTAGCCATCACTTTCCTGACATTATCAGGTTTATGTCAAAATAAAATTAAAATATTACTACTGAATTGTACCTTACCTTTAACTTGCATTAAATTTTACTATGAGAGTAAGAATGGGGGAGTTGGGAATATGTATTGACTCTGCAGTGAGTGGTTCTCAACCTTCCTAATCACCTTTTAATACAGTTCTTCATGTTGTGATGACCCTCATTTATAAAATTATTTTGTCACTACTTTATAACTGTAATTTTGGTATTACAATGTAAATGTGTGATATATGACTCCTATGTGGGTTGCAACCCAAAGGTTGAGAACATCTTTTGTAATGCTTCTGCTGGACCTTCTAGGGATTTCTCAAGGCTGGAGAGGTTGTAGGAATGTTCATGTACTGCACGCCTCGGCTTCTGGTTCTTGTTGCAGGTGCTAGCGTCTCTCCTGAAGCTCAGTCTTAAAGTCTAGAACACTCTGACGTTCATAAGACAACATTCTTCAGTGCTCAAAATAGAATGTGTTTCTTACTCTGTGTTTGCCTATTTTCCTGCCCACCCCCTTTTTGGCTTGAGAGTTTCTTGGCTTCTCCATTTTTCCTCTGATTTTTTTTAGGATTTTCCCCTTTATGGTCTCTGGCTAAGAATTATACAGAGTCCAAAAATAGCTCTGTAGATCCTGGTCTTAAGCTCTTATGATTCTTACAGCTATCAGAGGCCTGTGACTGAGGAAATCCGACTTTGTGTTTTTCAGATAAACATAGCACCAAAGATTGCATAATGGGTACATAATAGCCCTTTCTCATTGAATATAGCCAGAATTGATTTATTTTTAAACATATTATATACATATTAAAGATATGTATATATAAAGATATGTATATGAATGTGTGTACACATATACTTATATTAACTATAAGGTATATAATTATATAACTCCGTAAATATATGCACACATACATGTATAGATAGGCATATGTGTGTATATATTTTAATTTATATATACATATTTGTATAAATTCATATATTTCATATTTAAACATGATTTCTTACATTTAGGATAGTTTTATATTTAAAGATATGAAATTATGCATTTATATGTTTTAAAAGACAGATTTAAGTTAAAGAAGTATTATATATCTTGACATTATAATACACAAAATAATTTTAGATCCAAAAGATCACATTCTTCCAACTCTGAGGCTCACTGATTTCTCCCAATTTTAATTATCTTCAAGCTGATACCAACAATCTTTAAAAGTTGGTCACTATTCTATGTATCACCCTGGAAAGAATCTCACTCATTAAATGGCATTATATCCAAAGTCTGGGCTAGTCTTTGCAGCATTTAGTTAATTCCTAACTTAATCCATCAGGCTTTTTGGGCTCAGTATACTAAGCTGTTGAGGTTTATCTAAACAGTGGGTAGGCCTCTATTCTCAGTCATGTTATTAAGTTATCCAATGCTTACTGAAGCTATGAAGTTCATTAGTATTGTCCAAAACAATAGACAGTTTCCATATGAACTCTGATAACTGGGCTGACCAAGCATGACCTATTTTGTTAATGCTAAAGAGATCTTTAGATAGAAGAAAATATGTTCTATTTTTCTATTATCTCATTCAGCTGTAACAGAACACAATGGCAATCAATGCTTTCATAATTAATTGTGACCTGTAAGCTACAGGAGGAGCTAATCAAATCTGTTTCAGTTGTCTGTTCTCAGAGCCTTGTTACATGTGAGAGATTTCACCTAGAGTGCTAGCCTAAAAGTGTGAAGAGCAATAAAGATCCCAAATGTATATCATATCAGGATTGAAATACCATTTTCTAGACTCACTAAAGGATTAATCCAGAAAAACTCATCTGGAAGGCCTTAGGATAAGGGTAGAAAAGAGGAATCTGCTTTTCACATTTAATGAGGGGGCAACAGACACTTATGACTTCTATCTGGTGCCAGAACTTTTGCTTTAATTTCTGTAAAGAATGCAGAAAAAAAATCAGTGATTTTTTTTCATTTTTTTATTTTACAAATTTCCAGTTTCAGATTCTATCTAGCACTCACTAAGGAATCTTTATTATACTCAGTAAAATTTGGAGGTGATGAGTTAGGGAGATGGCTTAGTGGGTAACCTGCATCCATCCCCAGGACTCACATGGTAGAAGGGGACCCACAAATTTTCCTCTGATGTCTGCACACACTCTTCTCACCCACTATCACACATGCACACAATAAATAACTGCAATAAAATATTTGGTGGTATTATCATGTCTGTTTTGGTGTACAAATTAAAACTTGGATTTTTACATAACTGTCAAAAGATGACATTTTATGACAATATGGAAATGTGCATTTCTGGGTAGACGTGAAGGCCATTTTATATAATAGTGAAAATTCTTTATGCAAATACAAGAGGCTACTATCTGTACACATGAACATATATTCCACTATGAGCCTCTTCACTGGGTTATAAAGGTCAGGAAGCTTGCCTCCTGTGTCTAAAATCCAGAGCACTTACTATATTGTTTGCTACAGAACAGATCTCAAAGAAATATTTCTCACTCAGCTTACAAAGGTTCAGAACAGTAAGGAGTCACATGTCAGGCTCATGGTGTCGCTGACATCATCACCAACTCAATTTGACCTTTACAGAGTGGTTTATTATTGTGTATCCTTCTTCATCTTCTTAAAAAATAACTATTGGAATTTATACATAGCTCAGTGGTAAAGAGCTGTTTAGTGTTTACAAGGCTCTGTGTTAGACCCATTGTACTACACCCCATTTCATAAGAGTACAATGAAGAAAAGATGCTTTTACCAATTTCAGAGTTTTTTGAGCTTTGGTTTTCCTTATTTATTACACTGGGGTAACAATGCCTACTTGGTTGTGTGACGATGTGATCATGCTTGGAAGGCTCAGCACACAATGAACCCCTAGTACGTTCACTAGTGAAAATTTCATGGATCTAAGTGCTTGTCCAAAATTCTTCTCAGAATTTAATACAGAGATTCTCTGAAATGTTCCAGGATGCCCAGAAATGTGCTTTGCTTGTCTGACCCTGCTCAACCTCTTGTTTCTGAATCCACATTAAACATTAACCCAGTGCAGATGACCATTAGGTAGAACCACGCTTTAAACTTGATGTCTAATCTTCTTCAGGGTTAACAATGTTAGGTGGCAGCAGAGAGTGGCAACTACCATCAGTTCCAAGATGCAGAGAGTAGAGAAGTATTTACAGTATGCTATGTTGCTAAGGCAGCCTGTTCAGATGAAGTGTGCCAAGGCATTTGTTCTTCATAACTTTTTCAATTAATGATGAGTTTATTAAGACATATTCCCATTGCAAGTTGAAGACCATCTGTGAGAAACACCCTTTAGGAGCTCAGTAAATAGTTATGGCAGAGTCAAATTTCCTAGACACAATTGCTTCCCTTGATATGAAACAAAATCGAAGACCTAGAAATAGTAATTATTTAAGGATGTATAAAAATTTCACAACAATCTGTGCTGTCCTAATAAATTATGAATCATGCCAGAGCAATTATTTAAAACCTTCAAAGCTTTTAAGCTAAATCATGAATCTGATCATGAAATAAGCCATATAATTGAGAAATAACAAACTAAAACCTTCTGAAAAAATCTAATGTTTATTGCTTAATGAAGAAGTATATACTTTAAAGAAAACAAGCAAAGATCTTTGAAGTTCAACGCCCATTTTCATTAGCCCTGCAAACAGATCTAAGGAGATATAGCCATGATGGTTACTGAACTGACTGCCCCTTTGGGGATACTGAGGAAGAACATGGCAGGTATAGAATGGCATGTAGACTGTACTCAGAGTGCTATGGGGTCAGGGACTATATGATATCATGAAGCTATTACTCAGCCTCTCACTTTAAATTAACCTCTTCAACTTCTGCTATTTTAATATTCTACTTTAAAGTTGATAGATGAGGGAATGAAGTCACTTGACAGGTGCCCAGGAACCCAGTGTGGGTGTTCTGATGCCCTTTGGGTGAAGCGCAATGCAGATTGCTCTTTGAGGTCGAAATGGAGATCAAATATACAGTCAAGCAAGAAGCAAACAGTCATGTTTGGACACAAGCTTGAGGCCCTGTGTCAGAATAAATATCCCCATGACAGACACAAAAAAGGCATTTCAGTTTTGTCGTCACAATTCCAAAAATTCTATTTAGTTTCACAATAAACACATTTGAAAGAATGAATGTATTGGCTTGCTCATGTCCAGGGAAGGGGCCACTAGAAAGAGGTAGAGAAGGAGAAAGGAGAAGATTGGGGTTAATCAGCAAGGCACATGTGCAATGGGGTGGGCAACAATCATACAAAATGATGGACTCAAAAAATGCCAAGGAACAATAACAAAAAAGCCAAATTTCAAATTTGAAAATTGTCCATTCCAAACTCTTCTGAGAGGGAACAGCAGTCTTAGGACATCTACATCTTTAAAGTTTCAAAATGACTGTTGGAAATGACATGGGACTTCGTGGTCCATGAACTTGAGTCCATGGGGTCCACTTAGTATACTCAAAAAGGTCTCAAAAGTAACTGATAGGAGAAAATAATAGTAACCTGAGTGCAGAGGGAGAGGTTCTGATTCCTTGCAGTCAGGCATGGTTCCTCTTGCTGTCAGGCAACAAGAGAAAACCTGACATTCAGCCTCTACATGAAGCCCAAGTGGTATGGAGTACTTAGTTCAAATACCACAGCAGCACAGTCATACTTATTTTATAACATCATTGAAAAGGCTCACATGAAATACTGCATGGGACTTGTGAGACCATAGCAAATCCAAATGAACAAGGGGAAAATTCCCAGTAGGCAGTTCTGCCCACTAGCCTAGCCACCTTTACACTTACGTTACAGATGGTCCCTTACTTAATCATGGATGCAAAACACATTCGGTGCGTTTCTCCTTCTCAAAAAAGAGTAAATTTTGAGAAAATGGAAAAAAAAGGCATCCATGAACTCCTCCTAAGAGTTCATGAAAATTACCATTACCTTAACAAGGTTTTTTATTTAATAATGTAGTGTTGCAGAATCTCCTCTAAGACAGGTACTCCTTCTTTTGAGTACCTATAGAAAACTTGAAGTTCTTTTTTCCTTCCTTGATGTGACACCATTTTACTACCAGCAAATTTTCAACTTAATAGTCCGACCATGAAGTTTGACATATGATTCTCCTTTCTTTCTTGATGACAAAGCACAATACGCCATTAGGCACCTCTGGTGAAGGTTAGCTCAAGAACAGAAATAGCTCTTCACACAGATACACATAGGGGCATGAGTAGCAAATGTGTAGTTCAGTCTCTCCAGCAGGGTGGGGAGGTGGGAGAGGAACATTATTTTTAATTTTCAAAACTGTATACATCATGTACTTTCATGAGCACACAGCCTAGAAAATAAAAATCATAAAGTTGATGAAGGCCTTGGGATAGGATCTCTTTAGGAAGCTCTTTGGCATTAGTAAAACACAATGTAATGTTTGTTGGGAATTTGTTACAGTGCAGACATTGTTCAGAGTTCACATATCCCTTTGGCTCCCATATTGAGTCTATGAAGTAGGAGTTACTCTTATTCTCTATCTACAGTGAAGCCTAAAAGATGATAGGGGACTTGTTGAGAGTCGAACCAGAAGTAAACACAGAGAAAAGGTTGAAGCCTATGTCTTACGATATATTGTATATTTAATAAAATCAGCCTGGAATATCAGAATTACCCACAGTCAAGTCATGAAAGTCAGAGAGTGGTGACCCACATCTTTAATCTCATCACTCAGGAGACAGAGATCTTTCTGGATTTCTGTGAGTTTAAGGCCTAACAACCAAACCATAGTAGCTCCCACCTTTAATCCTAACTCTAGGGTTATGATGCAGAGTTGAATCTGGAAGTGAAACAGCTAGATGGGGAAGATATTTAAGGCAGGAGGAGGCAGATATTATCCTGTAGAAGCAATTAGCCAGGCTGAGGACCCTTGAAGATAGTATTTACCCTGTTGGCTGGGTGAGAATTGACTGTGGTCTGTTTCCTCTCTCTGATATTAAAGCTTTCCCCCAATATCTGGCTCTGGGTTTTCATTATATGCTAACTAGAATTTATGCAACACCTATGTTTGTGCTTTTAGCTCCTCCATGATATTACAAGGACAAATGCACAAGAATGCACTGTCCTTAGATATGTGTTTTAAGTCTTACCCTGAGTTATGGACAACACGTGTAGGCACAATATTGAGCTAGGAAGAAATAATTATTTCTTCCAACTTTTTCCTTACTAGATCTCTGAACAGTTTGGCTCAAAAGTCAGCTTTACTTCTACTTTTCTATTTAGATTAAGTGTAAGATAATATTTTTCTGTTCACTTGTCTGACATGAGGCTCACCTATGACTGGGAGATACTACCAGAAAGAACAGGGGTTCTACCCTGCAGATATCTCCCATCTAAAAAGAATCACAAGTTAACAAAAAAGGACGTGGTGAGGCTCAGGAGAGAAGGCTGCTTCCTACTGCCTGGGCCTTTTCCTGCACAGCAGAACATAAATGCATTGCCAAGGAGAAAAAAAGACAGTGGGCGCTAGTGCAGTTAAAATACTTTTGTTAATCATTGTTCCTCAAGGAGTGGATGCAGTGCAGTGTCCGTCTCTTACCATTTTGCTAGGAATGTGAGAATCCTCTCCACAAGAAGAGAAAGGTGTACTGACAGTGATTTGTAAAGCATCATAGAAGTGAAATAAATATATTAATAAAACACAGATAACATTGATGCCTAATGGTCCAGCTGGATTTGTAGAGTAAGAATTTTGAATGTTAGAGAAATAGTATCCAACCTTTATATTCCACATGGCCCTACCAATAAGATATAAACATGCACTTCTGACATACAAAACTGATTTGTTAACTATGATACATTTTAAATGCACAAAAATGGAAGTTTAGAAATTAAAATAAAGTATGAAGTTATATTATTTTCAGCCAGGTCATCTTGTTTATTTTCCTTTGAAGTCCAAAGGCTTTGGCTGCTGGTTCCCAAACTCTAGTATGCATCTAATCAAAAAAGTTTGTCAAGCCACAGAGTGCTGGGTCTTCTTCCTGGGTTTCGGTCTTGGATTTGGGATGGGCACTGATCATTTTATGTCTGTTGCAGGAGAGTTGTTGGCATTGCCACTCTTCTGTGCCAATAAAGTTTAACCTTGAACCAAAGGTCAGAGTTAGCAATTGGCTGACTTGAAATAGCCTTAGAGATGTTGGAGGACTAAAGAAATTGAGTAGAAATGGATAGGAAAAGAGAAGAAGGAACCTGGAGAGATTTTGTGGGCTTTTGGATCTGGAAAAGGTGGAGAGTCGAGTCACTTAATTGTCTCTCTGCTGTCCTTAGATTTATCAGGTTTTTATCTTACTTTATGACTCCTAAGTTTTTGTTAATACTAGAACATTTAGGGAAAATGTTATAAGTTTCCAGTTTATTCAGGATCCATATCTGGAGAAGTTTTGGTTAAATTTATTGAAGATATATCCTTGGTGGACACATTAAACTAAAATTCTAGCTAGACAAGATCAAAATATGGTGTTACAAATAAGAATTTCATGGAGCATGTGTATGTGCATGCAATCATGCACACATTCTTGTGCAGATGTTTATGCATATGTGTGTTTATATGAAAGCTAGAAGTCAACATTAGATATCTTTAGTGCTCTATGCCAATGGTTCTCAAACTGTGGGTCACGACCCCCATATGTCTCCAAGACCATTGGAAAACACAGATATTTACATTACAATTCATAACAGTAGCAAATTTGCACTTATGAAGTAGCAGCAAAAATTATTTTAGGAATTATGTTAAACGAACATGAGGAACTGTATTAAAGGGTCACATCATTAGGAAGACTGAGAACCACTACTATACATCTTATTTTTATTCTGAGACAGGATCTTTCACTAAACCTGAAGCTTAATGATTCTGCTAAGCTAGCTAGCCAGTGAGCTTCAGGAATGCCACTGTCTCTGTCTTTCAGTGTTGGAGTGACATGCATTTTCTTTTGTGGGTGCTAGAGATTTGAACTCAGGTTCTCAGGTTTGCATGGCATGCATTTTCCTCCTGATGAGTCATATCCCTAGGCTTTAGTGTTTTTCTTTTTTAAAATGTCTATAAAATGTTTATCTATATGATTATTTATATGACTTATTAAAGCTTTTTAGGTCATTGGAATATTTTTTCTTTTTCTTTTTTTATTATGAATAAAGTCATATTTTTTTCCATGTATATCCTTGTTCAAGCTCCCTTCCCCCTCCTACCCCTTCCAGTCACTCTCTCTTCTCCACATCTCCCCATGTCCTCCCCAGCAAGGGTAGGAGGTCCCAAGGTCCCCATATGGCTTAGTTCAGCATCCACTCCTAGCAGATCCACTTTCCTCACCCCAACATCAAGACTGGGTCAGTTGTTCCTCTGGAGGGAGTGGGATCCAAGGTGCCAGTCCAAGGTGTTTCAGATCCCAAGCTGTTCAGTGGTTGTAGTTTGCAGCTTGGATATGTTTTGCTTTTTGCTTTTTCATTTAGAGTTTACTAATGAGTGAGTACATACCCTGCTTATCTTTCTGGGTTTGTGATATATCGCTCAGGAGGATATTCTCCAAATCCATCCATTTGCCTGCAAATTTTAGGATATCATTTTTTCTTACTGTTGAGTAGTACTCCATTGTGTAGATGTACCACAGTTTGTTAATCCATTCTTCAGTTGAGGGGCATCTAGGTTCTTTCCAGGTTCTTGCTATTATGAATAATGCTGCTATGCACATAGTGGAGCTAATGTCTTTGGAGTACGAATGTGAGTCTTTAGGGTATATGCCCAGAAGTGGTATTGCTGGATCCTTGGGGAGATTGATTCCCAGTTTTCTGAGAAACCGCCATACTGCATTCTAGAGTGGCTGAACAAGCTTACATTCCCACCAACAATGGAGGAGTGTTCCCCTTGCTCCACAACCTTTCCAGTGTAGGCTGTCATCTGTGTCTTTTATTTTAGCCAATCTGACAGGTGTCAGGTGGTATCTCAAAGTTGTTTTGATTTGCATTTCTATGATGGTTAAAGATGTTGAACACTTTTTCGAGCACCTTTCAGCCATTCATAATTATTCTGCCGAGAATTCCCTTTTTACTACTGAAACCCATATTTTGATTGGTTTATTCAAGGTTTTGGGCTCTAGTTTTTTGAGTTCTCTATATATTTTAGAGATCAGTCCTCTATCACTTGTAGGGTTGGTGAAAATCTTTTCTCATTCTGTAGGCTGTCGTTTTGTCCTATTGATAGTGTCCTTGGCTTTACAGAAGCTTCTCAGTTTCAGGAGGTCCCACTTATCGATTGTTGTTCTTAGTGTCTGTGCCACTGGTGTTATATTTAAGAAGTGGTCGCCTGTGCCAATTCGTTGGAGGGTATTTCCCGCTTTCTTTTCTATCAAGTTCAGAGTGGCTGGGTTTATGTTGAGGTCTTTGATACACTTGGATTTGAGTTTTGTGCAGGGTGATAGGCTTGGATCTATTTGCATTTTTGTATACACTACCATCCAGCTATGCCAACACCATTTGTTAAAGATACTATCTTTTTTCCATTGAATATTTTGGGTCTCTTTGTCGAAGATCAAGTGTTCATAGGATTTTGAGTTAATGTTCGAATCCTCAATTTGATTCCATTGATCCACAAGTCTGTTTTTATGCCAGTACCAGGCTGTTTTTATTACTGTAGCTCTGTAGTATAACTTGAAGTCAGGGATGGTGATACCTCCTGAGGTTCTTTTGTTGAGCAAAATTGTTTTGGCAATCCTGGCTTTCTTGTTATTCCAAATGAAGTTTAGTATTGTTCTTTCAAGGGCCGTAAAATATTGTGTTGGGATTTTGATGGGCAGTGCATTGAGTCTGTAGATTGCCTTTGGTAGAATTGCCATTTTTACTATGTTGATCTTACCTATCTAGGAACATGGGAGATCTTTCCATTTTCTGATATCCTATTCAATTTCTTTCTTCAGTGATTTAAAATTTTTGTCAAGTAGATCTGTTACTTCTTTTGTTATAGTTACTCCAAGGTATTTAATGCTATTTGCAGCTATTATAAAGGGTGATGTTTCCCTTATTTCTTTTTCAGCCCTTTAATCTTTAGTGTATAGGAAGGCTACTAATTTCTTTGAGTTAATCGTGTATCCTGCTACATTGATGAAGGTGTTTATCAGCTGTAGAAGTTCCCTGGTAGAATTTTGTGGGTCACTTATGTATACAATCATATCATGTGCAAATAGAGATAGTTTCACTTCTTCTTTTCCAATTTGTATCCCCTTAATCTCCTTTCGTTCCTTTATTGCTTTAGCTAAAACTTTGGGAACTATATTGAATAGATAAGGGGAGAGAGAACATTCTTGTCTATTTCCTGATTTTAGTGAGATTGCTTTGAGTTTTTCTCCATTAAGTTTGATTTTTGCTGTTGGCTTCTTGTAAATTACCTTTATTATATTTAGATATTTTCCCTGTATTCCCGATCTTTCTAGGGCTTTTATCATAAAGTAATGTTGGCTTTTGTCAAAGGCTTTTTCAGTGTCTAAGGATATGATCATGTCTTTTTTTCCTTCAGTTTGTTTATATGATGGATGATATTTACGGTTTTTCACATGTTGAACCATCCCTGCATTTCTGGAATGAAGCCTGCTGGATCGTGGTGGATACTCTCTCTCTGCTTTTTGGTTAGTTTGGATAAGGGTTTCTCTCCCTTGTTGACTTTCTCAAAGAACCAACTCTTTGATTCACTGATTTTTTTGTTTTGTTCTTTTTGTTTCAATTTTATTTATTGCAGCTCTAAGTTTGATTATTTCCTGCAGTCTACTCCTTCTAGGTGAGTTTGCTACTAATTGTTCTAAGGCGTTCAGCTGTGCTGTTAGTTCTCTAGTGTGGGATTTTTCTAGGCTTTTCATATAGGCATCTAGTGCTATGGATTTTCCTCTTAAGTTTGCTTTCACTGCGTCCCACAAGTTTGGGTACATTGTGGATTCATTTTTGTTAAATTCTAGGAAGACTTTGACTTCTTTCTTAATTTCTTCCTTGACCCAGAGGGGTTCAGTTGAGTGCTTTTTAGTTTCTATGAGTTGGGAGGTTTTCTGTGATTTTTGAAATCACTGAACTCTAACTTTTGCCCCTGGTGGTCTGATATGATACAAGGGATTATTTCCATTTTTTGTATCTGTTGATATTTGCTTTATGACCAATTATGTGATCAATTTTAGAAAAAGTTCCATGAGGTGCTGAGAAATATGTACATTCCTTGCATTTGGATGGAAGTTTCTGTAAACATCTATTAAATCCATTTGTATCATAACCTCTGTTAGACTCCTTAATTCTGTCTTGAGTCTCTGTCTGGTTGACCTATCCAGGGGTGAAAGTGGGGTATTGAAGTCTCCCACTATTACAGTGTGGGAATTAATGTGGGATTTGAGTTTTAGCAGTGTTTCTTTTACATAGATAGGTGCCCTTATATTAGTGGTATAAATATTCAGGATTGAAATCTTCTCTTGACCAATTTTTCCTGTAATGAATAAGTAATGTCCATCTTGGTCTCTTTTAATTGATTTTAGTTTGAACTCTACTTTGTTAGATATTAGGATGGCAACCCCAGCTTGTTTCTTAGGGCCATTTGATTGGAAAGTGTTTTCCCAACCCTTTACTCTGAGCCTGTGTCTGTCTTTGTGGTTGAGGTGTGTTTCTTGTATGCAGCAGAAGGATGGCTTCTGTTTTTGCATCCATCATGTTAGTGTGTGTCTTTTCATTGGTGAATTGAGTGCATTGACATTAAGGGATATTAGTGACCACTGATTGATGTTTTCTGTTATTTTTGGTGGTAGCTTGTATGTATTTCCTTTCTCTGGGCTTTTATTCTGTGGGATTATTGAATGTTTGTGGTGTTATGGTGGTATCTGGGATCCTTAGGTTGGAGTTTTCCCTCTAATACTTTCTGATGGGCTGGATTGGTTGATAGGTATTGTTTCAGTCTGACTTTGTTTACTTCATCTATGGTGATAACTTTGCTGGGTATAGTAGTCTAGGTTGTTAGTCATGCTCTTTTAGTGTCTATATACCTTCTTACCAAGCCCTTCTTGCTTTCATCATTCCCACTGAATAGTCAGGAGCTATTCTGATGGGTCTGCCTTTATAGGTAAATTTGTCCTTTTCTTGTGCAGCTCTTAAAATTTTTTCTTTGTTCTGTATGTTTTGTGGCTTGATTATGATGTGGTGAGCTGACTTTTTTTTGGGGGGTCATATCTATTTGGTGTTCTGTAAGCTTCTTGTATCTTTATAGGCATTTCCTTCTTCAGGTTAGGAAAGCTTTCTTCTATGATTTTATTGAAAACATTACCTGTGCCTTTGAGCTGGTATTCTTCTCCTTCTTCTATTCCTATTATTCTCAGGTTAGGTCTTTTCAGGGTGTCCCAGATTTCCTGAACATTTTGAGTTATGGCTTTTTTAGTTTTACTATTTTCTTTGACTGATATATCTATTTGAGCTACTGAGTCTTCCACTTCAGAGATTCTATCTTCCATCTCTTGAACTCTGTTTGTTATGTTTGTATCTGTGGTTCCAGCTTTTTTCTTCAGGTTTTCTATTTCCATCTTTGCTTCATTTTGTGCCTTTTTTATTGCTTCTATTTCAGTTTTTAGTTCCTGGAATATTTCTTTCATTTTTTGGTTTACCTTTTCTTTGTTTTCTTTCAAGGAGTTGTTCATCTCTTCCAATTTTTTGCTTGTATTTTCTTCTATTTCTTTAAGGGAACTTTTTATATTTTCTTTGAAGGCTTCAATTATCTTCATAAAGTTGTTTTTGGTGTTGTTTCCTTCTGTTTCCTCTTCATTGCTCTGTTCAAATGTTGTAGTTTTAGAATCACCAGTTTTTTCTGGTGTTGCCTTGTTGTTCTTTATATTATCATATGTATTTTTGCACTGTCATCTGCCTATGGCTTCAGTGGTTCACAATTCGGCAGCTCCTAATCAGCTGTGGCAAGAGGATATGTGTGTCTTCTGTCTCCTCTGAGCAAAGGGTCTGCTCAATCTCTGACTCTGCCCTGGGCAGGGGTCTTAATTTCAAATCCTCAGCCCTCTCTGATGATGCAGTTTGCGCTGGAGGCGGGGCCCTGCTGTGCATGGTCCCCTCTTTAATGTGTGGCTGGAGGAGCCCCTCACAGCCAAACCCTAGCTCCTGTCTTCTAGGGAGAGCTGAGATCAGACTCTAGGGATTGACCCTGGTCCTGAAGATGGACTCCCCGGTTGGGTGGTCCAGGTGCCAGAATCTGCTCACCTCTGGACAGGGTCTGAATTTCAAAGTGCCTTTAGTGTTTTTTATTCTCTCTTTCTCCATTTGTGTGAGATAGACTGTATGCTGTATGATTTTTTTCTGGCAGGGCATTAATATGAGATTAATGTTCTTATATAAGTGACTTAATTGATATAGATTAGAACTCAGATGTATCAGATAATGATGCCTGAAATACACAAATTGCTCCCAGTGCATTTCTGCCCAACTAGTTCTCTAAAAGGGCATCTTTCAGTTAAGGGTGTGGAGCTAACATCATTTTCAATTGCTGAATTATTTCTTTTTCCCTATGTGTTTAATTTGTATAAATATCAAACAAATACAGGTGTATCCCAATGAGACAGCACATAAGTCAAATAAAATTTAACTGTGGAATGAGGCTCAGTGCTTCACACAATTATTTGAGTAGAGTTTGTTTTGGTTATTTTCACCTCTCTCATGAAAACCTTTCTCTCTCTTTCCCCTAGTTTTCTCCCATCACTCATCTTCCCTCCTGCTGCCTCTCATTCTGTTCTGCTCTTTCATTTTCTACCCATTAACATTAGGATATCAGTCTAGACTACAGTGTAGTGATTTATGCCTAAAAGGGAATTAGTGAGGACCAGAAGACACCCAGCACCCAAGAGAAACAGGCAATGATGTTGTCATACAGCAATAAAGTTGGAATATAAAATGACCTTAGAGACTCAATGGATATCACACAATCCTAGCACTTGCTCCACTCAGTAGAGGATTCTGTGAATATGCAAGAGCATTCCAAGAAAACACAGGGAGAGAAAAATGCTTTCAGATGCCATTCGAGACACACATGACAGAAATCTTAGGAATAGATCCAAACCCACACCTCAGCTCAAAGTTAAGCAGATGGGAGACCATAGGAGGCTCCAGGGCCACAGTGATATGACATCCTACATGACAAGCCCTCCTGAGAAGCCAAGCATTTCTTGGCAAATTATTGTGCAGGGCCCTGTGGAGACTGGAGACTCAGGTTGCAAATCATCTTTGATTGGCTCTCCAGCTTTTACTGGGTAAAGTTTTATCCTAATTTTTTTAAAAAAGTCTTGTTTTAAAACTTTTGCTTTCATTTCTTGTCCTTGAACACATGTCAAAAATTAACTTAATATGAGCTGACATGTTGCCAATCAAAGAAAATCCAGAAAGTCCCACTTGTCAAGTGACAGAGGAAATGTAAAGGCCTAGACTGTGAGATGGAAAGTGTCGGTAGCCTTGGCAAGGGCAAGAACCAGAAACCCAGAGGCAATCTGCCTCCTGCTTATAACAAATCATTTGCTGGAGTGTTCATTTGGAAGCAACTGGGAAAGGCAGAGGGCACACAAAGGCACATTCTGGCTTGTACTATGAAAATGCCAGACATGCATGTGGCCAGTGTGGCCACAGCTGAGGAAAATACTAAGGATTTTAGGCCTCAGCACCAGCTGGACTGCAGTCTTCTTGAAAAGGTGTAAGGACAGCTGCTGTCTATTTTGTTCAAAGGAAAACTCCTGGCTGCACTTTCTGTACCTGCTGCTAGGAACACTTGTATCAGGGTTGGGAAGCATCATTGAGCAGAGTATTTGGGTAAGATGACCCATGCAAGAAGTGGAAGAGACAATAGCAAGAAGACTTGCCAACAACAGGCAGGATAGTGAGGGAGCTTGACTACACTTCACAGGTAGAGGTTCTCATGTGCTCGCTGCTGGCACTACAGTGAAACATCCTGCAAAATGCTGTCCATTCTTTTCCAAGAGTATAGAGTTTGTATTTAATTTTAATTACATATATCTTATTGTGTGTGCTTGTGTGCTTCTGTGTGTGTGTGTGTGCGCGCGCGCGTGCGCGCGCGCGTGCATATGCACACACATATGTCATGATACCTATAGGGACATGAAAGTACATATTTGGAGAGTGAGTTTTCTCCTTCTACTATGTAGGTCTCAGGTCATCAGGCTTGCTAATCAGTCACACTGATCCAGATTTTATTTCATTTAAACTCTATAATTTCTGGTTTTAAAAAACCAAAACACTTTCAAAGATTGTCATTTGTCATTTAGGTTGATTACTTAAGTCCAGCCACTAGTGTGGACTTAAACTCCATTTTCCAAATACAAGCAAGCAATGTTCAAAAATCCTTTTTTCCTGTTATGTGTAACAAAACATGATCTCTTTTGCAATTCAAACACACACAGTCTAATCAAATATACAAATCTTGAAGAGTTTTTTTTTTTCCCTCTTCATTACTCTATCTTGCTTTTCAGACACAGAAATATACAGAGATTTTTTTAAGGTCAAGTACACAGTGTTCCATCAGAAGGGAATAACGTCAAATAAAAATAATAGCAGGGGATAAAGAAAAATAAGCACCCAGTCTACATGGAGCCAAGAGGTAGGCATAGAAAACAAAGAGTAGGAAGTTGTAGGGCAATTTCCCAATGCTCAAGTATAATTGTATTTCTTTTGACCTTTAAAGATGAGAAAATGGTATTAGGCAACATTAAAATCATTTATAAAGGAAAAATAAATTGTTTCAAATCCCATGGCTTATCATAACATTGCAGATTTTAAGCATATGGATATTTTCTTTCACTTAATTAATGTCATTATAGGCCAATTTTTTAAAGGAGGGGTAGAAATTTTTTTGTCTTCTCAGTATATTACAATCACTTTCCATTTAAAATTATTTTGACATGGCAATATTAAAAAAAGATATAAACAAGAAAGCCACAGGATAAGAGTTGTGAAATCCTAATACATTAAAAATTCTCAATCTCTAGTTGCAAGAAAAATGCAAATTTAGTTAAGTGAGATACGGCTTTTGTACCCACTGGATCAGAAGAAGATGAGGTAGTGAATTGATAGGAGAAAATGAAACAATATGCAGACCCATGGAAAGCCAAATCTATGCCATGGTTGGAGGCCATTTTGAAGCCAAAAGTTAGAATGAGAGTTGTGCATACTCGAACTTCAGTTTTGCTCCTCAGTCCATCTACAGAGCAGCACAGTTAAGCACAGTTCCCACCAAGGGTGGATTTGTGTGCGTGTGTCCAGAAGGTTGGTAGACACTAGGATATTTTTAAATGCTCAAAATGGCTAGTGTGACAAGGCTGACCCTATCTTAGACTACTAGTAATAGTGGAGAGGGCACCTGAGCTGGCCTATCCTGGTAATCAGGTTGCTGAATACCCTGTCACCATACGACCTTCATTCAGTAACTGATAGAAGCAGATGCAGAGATCCACAGCCAAGCACCAGGCTGAGCCCTGGGAGTCCAGACAAAGAGAGGGAAGGATTATATGAGTGTGTGTGTGTGTGTGTGTGTGTATGTGTGTGTGTGAAAATCATGGTGGGGAAGTTGAGAGACAATGGAGCCAGCTAGTGGGAACTTGAGAACTTTAGACTGACAGCCGTGGTGCCTGCATAGGACTGGACCAGGCCCTCTGCTTGTGGGAGACAGTTGTGTAGCTTGGTGTGTAGTGCCTGTGCTACCTATGTAATCAGTGAGTTGGGCAGGGGCCTGGAGACTGAAAGACAAAGGACTGCTGCTGGGTCATTCATGCAATGAGACTGCTGAATGCTGTTTATTGAGACTCAGGATCAGACATAAATACCTGTGGCAGAACACAGATGAAAATTCCCCAGGTGGCTGGAAATCACTGACTTGGGGTAAACAACTTATCCTCAGGTGGCTGGAATGTTACTGACTTGTAGCATACAACTTAAGCTCACCTGTTCTGACTTAAACTCATCTGTTCTAACCCCCACAGGCAGAAAACCAGAAACTTACTGGAACTGAGTGTTAAGCACAGAATGTACAGCCAGCAATCCACAGGCCTTGCCTAATGGCTCATAGTGCAGGGAAAGGTCATGCAGGTGCTTACAGCTTGGTCTGCTTAAGGGGCTCCTGGCAGTTGGATCAGGATCTATCCATGGTGCATGAACTGGTTTTTTGGAGCCCATTACCTATGATAGGAAACCTTGCTCAGCCTTGATGCAGTATGGAGGGGCTTGGTCCTGCCTTAACGGAATACATCAGGCTTTGCTGACTCTCCATGGAAGGCCTTACTTTTTTGGAGGAGGGAATGGGTGTGGGTTGGGTGGGAAGGCTGGAGGTGGGAGGAGAAAGAGGAGAGATGGGAGGGGTATCTGTGTTTGGTATGTAAAATGAACAAGAATTTTATTAAATAAAAAAAAATGGCTAGTGTGAGAAAGCGACTGAAATTTATAATGTAATATGTAAATTCCAATTTCATTGCCTTCAGTAGTGTACAAACACATGTAAACTCCCAATTCTCCTGTACCATATGCATCTGTCTGGTATTTTCTCTCTGTATATTTTTCCTTTTATTTCAAACCTTCTGTCTTACAGTTTTTCCTGTTTCAAGGTTAAACAGCAGCTTTAGTTAAGATCAATATGTTCAACAGCATAAAAACACTGAACTACCATTGAAGTGAAACAAAATGTAAATTCTGGGCTGCTGGCTTACCACACAAGGGGCATCCAAGTGAGAGATTCTGCAAAGTTTATTGAGCATCTACTGGGTACCAGGTATCTACTAAATATACCATTGTCAACTGGCTTCTGTTTTGTCATGGAAAAACTTGCTTTCTGGCCTCATGGCATTTGCTTTTTGGGTAAGATCTATCTTTCTTTGTCTTTGGGTTCTAAGGGATCCATTTCCTATTTCAGCTCTTATAAACATATGAGGAATATGTTAGACCATCTCATAATAGTCTTACTATCTTCTTACCTTGTCATTTATATTTTCTATATGTTTATCTTTGCTGTATTTTGAGCATTTCTCTAGAGCCGTCTTCCAGTTTCCTCTATTTAGCAGTGTATAATTCATCTATGAGACTTTAATTTTAATGACCACATCTTTTTCATTCTTGAAACTTATTTGAGTCCTCTTTCGAGTATGTTTTGTAGTTTTACCTGCTCTATTTTGCCTCATTTTCAACCCATCTCCTGTGTCTTTAATAATTTAAGACATGTTTTCTTTAGGTTAGTACCAAGCGATGGTATCCACAAAAGCTCTCAGACTGACTGAATTCTCCTGCTCTTTTTTTCTGCCTTTGCTAGACTCTTCCCCTGTGCATATCAAGATTCTGTCCTGTCATCACCTCCCCCTCAGCAGGACTTTATTTCCCGATTCCTGAGGTATGCTGAGTTTGGACTACATTGAGTGTGACTATGTTCCCTCTCTCCTTCATCTGTCTGTTTGTCTGTCTGTCTGTCTTTTATTGAGTCTGGAGCTTATGACATAGCCTGGGAAAGACTTGAATTTGAAATCCTCCCAACCATGCCTCTGACTGATAGGATTATGGGTGTATGCCACCATATCTGGTTTTGTTTCTGAGAAGGCTGAATCAGACATACATTATAGTTATTGCTTTATTCTACCCCACCCAAGGCATTTTTTTTCGTTAGGCAGGTAGCACTTTTAAGGTCCTGGCTTTTTAAAAAATTATAATAGGATTATATCACTTTTTTTCCTGTTCCAACTACACAGCCCTTATTAATGAGTTAGCATAATCCTTTCAGGAAGTTATATTGACATTCCAGAACACTTCTCTCCCTTCCTGACCCCTTTGTCTGCTCTTCTTTTCCTTCCTGACCCTTTAATCTGCTCTCTCTTCCTCCCTTCTCTCAGAAAGAGCATCACTGTGTAGCATAGACACACAACCCTCCTGCTGGGGTCACAAGTGGGCACCTCCACACTTGATTCTCTTTTAAATTAGAATTTGAAGATTACTTTTATTTTCTAGAAACCATGTACTTTATATGACTCATGTTTTTAGATTATTTTAATTTCCTGAAAAGAAGATTAATAATCTTAGATCTTATTATGTAGACAGTGTTGAAAATTTAAAGATGACGAGTCTGAGATTGGGATAAATCTCGAAAGTCAAAGAAAACTCATAAGGGCATGATTTTACCAGCATTGACCTTGGGCCCAAACTCTTTCTAGTTTAGAACTAAGCAGGAACAAGCATGCTATCAGTAGAATAGTGTGTGCCATTTGGGAAAAAAATAAAGGAAGAAAAGAAAAAACAACACCCTGTATAAATAAATAATACTTAATCATATGAAAGGTTAACCATAAAACTGCAAAAGACAGATTAAAGCCAAGAACACTGGAGTTTCATTACTCATAGCTGACATTAAAATATGCTGCAGGTTGCAAGTATGAGTCCAACATCACTTCTTCCACAGAAGCCGTTATGAAAAGATGAAAAAAATGAATCCTGACCTTTTAAAAATCTCATACAGATTGACTATTGAAGAATATTCTACTTTTGTTTTGTCTGAATTTCTGCAACTGTATTGTGTTACTTCAAAATGGAGCCCAAGCCCTTAAGTTGACAAAATGTCCAGTAGATGCCACAGAAAGAAAATAAGCAATGTTGAAAAGTACAGAAAACAACAGTCTAAATTTTGTCCAAGTATTAGGAGATGATGTCACAAACATCTTAGTCTAAGTTGTATTGTACCAAGTCAAGCAGTTGTATCATGTATAGATGCAATTGTAAATTAATATGTACTAAGTATACTGAATCAACTATAATTTAACCTTTGGTTCAGTAAAAGCAAAAAAAATTATACTTAATTGATAAATTAATCCAGAAATTTTTAAAAAATCCCTGAGAGTATGTACTC
This sequence comes from Sigmodon hispidus, assembly GCA_004025045.1. NCBI lineage: Eukaryota > Metazoa > Chordata > Mammalia > Rodentia > Cricetidae > Sigmodon > Sigmodon hispidus. The sequence continues at coordinate 71,697 of PVIH01001120.1, read as the reverse complement.
ACTCATAAATGTTAGAAGTATAGCAAAAGATAACCAGGTTACAGTCTACAACCCCAGAGAAGCTAGGTAATAAGGATGACCCTAAGAGAGACATTCATGGATCCCCTTGGTTAGGGGAAATAGATAAGATCTGAGTAAATTGGGAGCATGGGAGGGAAGGGGCTAGGGGAGGGGCAAAGAAAACAAGAGGAAACAGGATGGTTGAGTTGGGGGAGGGAGAGAGAAGAAGAGCAAATAAATGGATATCTTGATAGAGAAAACCATTTTAGGATTAGAGAGAAAGCAGATGTTAGGGAAATTCCCAGGAATCCACAAGGATGACCCCAGCTAAGACTCCAAGCAATAGTGGAGTGGGGGCATGAACTGCCCCTCTTCTATAATCAGACTGATGACCACCCTAATTGTTATCATAGAACCTTTATCCAGTTACTGGTGGAAGCAGATGCAGAGATCCACAGCTAAGCACTGAACTGAACTCCTAATAAAGTTGAAGAGCAAGGGGATCAAGATTGTGATGGGGAAACCAACAGAGACAACTGACCTGAGCTACTCCGAGCTCACTGACTCTGGACTCACAGCTGGGGAACCTGCATAGGACCAAACTAGGCACTCTGAATGTGGATGACAGTTGTATGGCTTGAGCAGTTGGTAGGGCCTCTGGCAGTGGGACCAGAATGTATCCTTAGTGGATGAACTTAACTTTTGGAACCCATTCCCTATAGAGGGATATCTTGCTCAGCTTTGATACAGGAGGGAGGGGCTGGGTCCTGTCTCAACTGGATATCCCAGGCTTAGTTGACACCCCATTGAAAGCCTTATTTACTCTGAGGAGTGGATGGAAGGTGGGGTGGGTTGGGGAAGGTGGCTGAGAGGGGAGTGGTAGGAGGGGAAACTGTGGTTGGTATGTAAAATAAAAAATTACTTTTAAATAAAAAATTTTTATAAGTAAGAACAAGAAGGAAAAAAAAGTCCCTGAGAATGGAATAAGATAATTAGCCTCTTGAAAGACAATGTCAAAAGTAGCTAATATCTAAAACTGGTTAAATATTAGAAAGCTAATATCATTGACTTTGGAAGAAATAGTCAGAAATCATAGAAGTAAAAGGAATACGCATTTCTTAAAATAATAAAAAAGAATTTTTCACTTTAAAATTTAAAAATACCATTTTGGAAAAATATTATTAAAGACAAAAACTTGTCTAGGTTGTTTGTAGTAGGAGACATAGTCAGCCAACATTCATGATCGATCCTCAGCAGTTGTACATAAGTGGTAAAGGAAATTTTCTTTAGACTATATAAGTCAAACAGATGCTTTAACTTTTTCAAATAATCTGATAAAGTCACAGATCCACAATGAATCCAAATGCTAATCAGGCTTGTAAGGTTTGAAGTGTGATGTTAATAAACAAGTTGGGTTGATTTTGGTGTCTGGATACGGGTGAAGACAGGCAACTCTTGCTATGTAGTCTTGGATGGTCTAGAACTCATTCTGTATTTGTGTCCTGATTGGACTTGAACTTGCTGGAATCATTCAGCCACTGTCTTCTAGATGCTGAGATTAAAGATTTTTGCCACTATGTCTGACCAGCAAAACCATGTTTAAGAGAAATGGTATATAAACCAGATGATGTCTAATTAGAACCATGGAGAAATTGTCTTAACGTTTAGTAAACAATAAATTTTAGATTGACTATCAAGAGTACATAAATTAATTTATAATGAACTAAACTTTAACATATGATATATATAAAACTGTGCAACTAACTACATAGGTGTTTAACATCTAGTAAAATAGTACTTATACAGAAAACAAAGATACAGTGCTTATAAAACCAAGAAAAAGGAATGTTACTTTACTAGCTCAAAATATCAGAAGCTGCATGGAAAAATTTCATTACTCAAGTGGTGCTGTGAATATTTTTTTCTGAATATTTAATGTCTAAAAATAAATTGAAGCACATTCTATTGGTCTGCTGTAGGCTGAATCCTGTAAAGACCTTAGGACAAAATGCTTCTGTAGAAAGTAAATCTATTCATTTTTAACATTTTGTTGGCAGAAAGGTTAATTTCTTTAACAATTAACTTTTAATTGAATTTGCGTTTTTTGACTGCTTTATACACGTACTGAGTGCACTCTGATTATCGTCACCTTCTATCCTCTCCAGTCTCCTCCCCACCCCACAAGTCTCTTTCCTAAGCCATACCTTTATTTTTCATTCTATTTTATTTTAACCCACTGAGTTTCACCAGGGTTGTCTGTGTGACTGTGAGTTTGGAACTGTTCACTGGTCTCTGGTGGGATCCTTAGTAGTGGGCACACAACTGCAGATGTCTGCCCCTTCACCAGAGTTCATCACAAGTCAGTTTAAAAAGCAGTGCTGGGGCTCTGTGAGCCAGATCCATGGACTGACTGTCAGCACGCCCACTGCAGGCAGCCACAGCTTCTGTGAGATCATGACTGCTTTGGTGTGGCCTTGTCCAGAAGATGGCATTTCACAGCCCTTTCCCCTCTTAGGCTCTTACATTCTTTCCATCGCCTAGAAGGGGGTACTTTATGAACAAAGATGCTGAACAGAAGGCTACTTTCAGAGATCAGCTCTTAGTAGCTGAGGTTTCAATGAATTTTATCAGTTCAGTTAGCATTGAACTTGGGAAATCAATGCTACGATTTTATTTAAATTTCAAAGCTTTAGAAAACACTATTTTATTTTTATAACACAGTCCACTTTGTTATTCACATGTCCAAAATGCGTTTGTTTTACACAGTGAGGAACATTCTGTGCTATGGACTGGATCTTTGTATCACTCCTCTGTCATTTATATTAAAGCTGAAACCCCCATTTAACACCCCCATGTTAGAATAGGGGGTAGAGCCTTTGGTCTGATGGGATTTGCATCCCTTTAAAATAAGACAGAGTTTTGAAGATCTTAAGAAGCCACTAGGAGGGGAACCCTCCCAGCAGTTCACAATGCTAACATTGAGTATCACTTGGATTTCCAGGTTTTAGAGTAGTGAGAAAATAAATTTGGGTTGTTTTGTTTTCACACCCATACTATGATACTTTGTTATGACAGCCAAAGAAGACAGGGGCATCCCATAAAAAAGGGAAGGGCATGTTCTTTAAAAATATCAGTGTCATAGTAGTGAATAAAACCTGCACAAACATGATGGCTTTATGGACGCTAAAAAGAGATGGCTCAGCGGTTAAGAGCACCGCCTGCTCTTCCAGAGGACCCGGGTTCGATTCCCGGCACCCACATGGCAGCTAACAACTGTCTGTAGTTCCAGTTCCAGGCAAACACCAAGGCAAATAAATAAATAAAGTTTTTAAAAATAAAAAAAAGAATATGCTAACTAACTAAATGCAGCACTTGCCCTAGAGTAGAGCCTGTGAGGATCAGAGTGTCAGGGATGTTATAGAGAACAGAGTTAGGCAGCTGATAGAAATGGAAGGCATATAGCAGATTGCGTGATTATGGTGTCAATGTATATATATATATATATAAAGCTGGTATAGCTTTAAAGTGTAAGTTAAGGGAAAGCTCTTATTCTAGCAAATATACACTAAAGTTTATAGAGAGAAGGCCTGTGATGTATACAAATTATCTTCAGAGATTCAGAAAATGATCACAGACATACTGATAACCACATAAGTAAATAGGCTGAGATGTGTACAGTAGATATCCATTAACCTTTGTACTAGATTTCTGCAGTACATTTGTTGAGTTCAAAATTATTTCTAAAAAAATAAGTATTTTTTAAAAAAATTTTCTTAAAGATGGAAAACCCAGGGCTTAGGTGGACTCAGGCCCATGTTCATAAAGCAGGGCAGTCACACTGATTTTACTGGTCCATCCCTGAGATAAAGGAATAACCACTTGGCCTTGTCAGCATGGTGTACTTCACACATAACTGCTCTGAGAAAGCTCCTGGGGGTCCATGGGAAATCTTGGTCCCAGCTCCCTGCAGTCTCCTCTGACTAACAGACAGAGAGGGACCAGATCGTGGCCTAGACCTTCTCTGTTTTATCAGAGAAGAAAGTGACCAGCCATCTCAGACCCCTGGGAACTTACTTCACATTTCCAGATGTAGATTTTAATCAGACTAATTTTGCAGGAGCAATATGCTAATCTCAGGTAGGCTCTAAATATTTTTGTGTGTCACAAAAGGAAGTGGGAAATACTACCACCACCAGGAGCAACAACAACAAAAAACCACCGAAACCTTTTCCAAAGTCCAGCAAGGTCACCTAACCCATGGCTGTTTTAGTACTGTTTTCCTCAGTAAGAAGCTATGGTGTATGTGTTAAAAAATACCCCTAGCCTAAGGAAGAAGAAAGATAAAGATATGAATCTACAAAATAAAAATTTTCTCTTATTCTATTTTTAAATGTTTTCACAAGTGAATATATGACTTATGGAAGTGATAATCCTAGAAAAAATGACATATTGTAAATAGTAAATAGTATTAGCAACCAGCTCTTAGGCAGTGCTGTATCATGAATACATTTTATATTACTAGACTGTCAGCGTTCCATTTTGAAGAAAACTCATCCATAAATTGTTTCAGCCATATGATTAGTTCGTTTGAATTAATATTAGAATTGGAATTTTAAAACCAAAAGTAGAAATATTGTAGAGATTTTTGATACAATCTTGCTAAGTAAACATCAAGTTTAATTTATTTCCTACCAAGCATTTCTGAGAAGACATGGATTTTTACACTTCTTTATTCTCTGGTAATCTAAACTGTGTTACACTGGTTACTAGAGACCAGAAAAGTCTTCCTAAATGCTCTGTCTTTGTACATTTTCTTTAATTAATTGAGATTTTTGTCTTCTTCTTATTTTATTTCTGGAATATTTTTAAAAGCAGTAGGCAAAAGTTTTAAGGCACAAATATTTTTTCTCAACATTTAATTTTAAACTGCTAAAGCTCTACAGGAATCAATTGATATTGCAATGAATTATAAAACATGTACAGAATATATTCTGTCATCTGATATATGATTTAAATTTATTAGTCATTACTAAATGTCTTCAAAAATACAAAACAAAACAAACAATTAAATAGATATTAGTTAAGAATCTCAGGCTTAGTTTCTTCTGACTGCTTTGAATCTAGAACAACCGTTGCCTTTCCCTACTATGCCATGGACATTTTTAAAAGAGAACAGACGAGTCACTCATAAAAGAATTTCAGTTTATGAACTTAGCTTTCTGTGTGGCGTGATCAGAAACCTTAAATTACATGGGCAACCGTGCCAAGCATTTTATTTCTGACCACTAACTCCGGCATCATTTGGAGAGATTCTCCTCATGTACAATCATAAAGATGGATAACTCTGTTATTTTTTTAAAAAATTATACTTAATATCAAGTTGTTTTGGTGAAGTGAATGAAAAATTCTTAAGTATTTGAAGTGACCACTTAGGAGTAAATAAGAAAATAGTGTTGACAAGAAATCTTGTGTGTTATGTTAACATGAGTCATATTGTCTACAGCTATAAATAACCTATTTATTTTTTGTCAGGCTTTGGATATTATACCAAATGAACACTGCACCAAAGATGGGGAAAAACCATGGGTGAAATTATAAAATGATCATATCCAATTTCATGTTATTATCTTATTCTATTTTACTTATTATTTTCCTCAAAGAACCACTAACATTTTTCAAAATGGCAGAAACTATAACACAGAGTGTGATGATTTTAAATGCCAGCTACTAAAATAAAAATGAGAAGAAAAGAACTGAGTCACAATCTAAGCCCATGGCTTGTATCCAATGTGAGTTGGAGTAGTTATGTGTATCAAGCAAGGGTTTCCAATACCACAGAAACCAATTTGCCTCTTGGCTGATGTGTCAGAGGGCAGTAATCCCTGCACATTTATAATCATGGATGCAGCTCTTTCTGGCAGTGAAGAGAGTAAACTTAGCTCAAGAAATGCCATTTTGTATTCTAGTAGCCATAGAGATAAAATAGAGTTCAGTTCCACATTCCTGGCAGGGGCTTGCCCAGTTCTAGGAGAGAATGAGCTGGACACCTGGATGATCCAGGTGGGGCCCAGGACTAAAGGGAATCTTCCATTTTAGAGAACTATGCAGAACTAAAGCAGACAGAACCCTGAGAAAGATTCCCTCACACAGTTTCCAGAGACTACTGCTAGAAATTGCTGTTGACAGAGGGGCAGCATGACCTAAGTTCCAACTGCAGAATCCATACCACCCTGGCCCTGCTATCTGACCACCAAATGCTCTGGTCAAAATACACTACCATCATGCCTGGGCCCAGATTCAAGGAGAAATTCTCCAGATTAGCTGTCAGCACACAACCTTGTACTAGAGTAACCCGAAATTGTGGCTTTTCCCTTTAAAAATGGCTGTTAAGCTCCCCTTGGGAGCCCCTCCTGGTCTTGCTATGGCAAGAGCTGGACTGGATTCCCTGCCATGGCTTGTATTTACATCAATAAACCTTGCTATTGCATTCCGCTACGTCCTTGTCTCTGGTGGTCTCTTTGGGGTCACGACTTTGGGCACAACAGCAGGACTTTCCTGATCACCAAGTTTCAATTCGGCTAACTGCCAAGGAAAATTTAATTACTTCTTTCACACGAGACTGAATTTGTTTACAGATTTTGAACGCCAGATTTGATTTACCAAAGAATAGTAGTCAGTGATGGGAAGTGCTTAAGGTGGAAAGCCTTGAGATGTTTCTAAGTAACAACTGAGAAGCTGTGGTTTATAATATCAGTCATCCTGGCTTTCAAATGTCTGCCCACCAGAAAGCCACAATTATAAAGTGGTAGCACACAACTTTCAGGAGAAGATGTTGCATAAGTTGATCTGGGGGTGCAATTACTGCCACTCCTCCTTTTGAAATCAGTTGCACTTACTCAAGTTAAGGCAATGACCTAGTGCTTTGTTCTTAGATTTTTACCCAGGGCCTCTGAGGAACCCCGCCTACCTAATGACATGCACAAGTATGGCACTATCATAATATAGCTCCAGACTGGAAACCATTCAATTTAATGTCATCCAATAGGAAAATGGATAGATTGAATAGTCACATGATGAAATATTATATAGTAATAAATAAAGAGCTATTTTTGCAACACATGAGTTAATCTCACATATAATCTGAATGATCTCATTTGCATGAAACTTAAAATCTGGTAAGCTGATCTTCAGTATATGAGACCAGAGTTATTTAACTCTAGGGATGGAGGTTCACTCAGAAAAGGCATGAGCAAACCTGCTGAATGCCATCCAATACGAAAATGGATGGTGATTATATATATATGTGTGTGTGTGTGTATATATATATATGTAAGAATTAAATGCGCACTTAAATTATTGCACAAACTCATCTTGCTGCGTGCATATCCTATTTATTAGTATTATTTTTGTTTTGTTAAGACAGAGTTTTTTATGTAGCTTCAGAACCTGTCCTGGAACTCGCTCTGTAAACCAGGCTGGCCTTGAACTCACAGACATTCACTTGCCTCTGCCTCCTGAGTGCTGGGATCAAAGGTGTGCACCACCACACCTGGCTGAGTATCCTATTTTATAAGAGAAAAAAAATCTGCTACTGATGGCTTTAGTTTAATGAAAGTTGGAATACATACATTCGAGATTCCCTGTATTAATAAAAAATTAACTAGCCCTTAGCTACTTCACAGTAGCTGCCTCATCCTTAGCCTTGAAGGCTTCATTGTATCTGTCTCCAAAGTTCTCTGATGGCTGATGGCTGTGATCACTCTCTAACCTTGTCTTATTTCAAACATCATCCTTAGTAGTTCCTTGAAACAAGCTGTTCCAAGATCCCTAATATCATTGCTATTAAATTTAATGAACAATTTTCGGTGTATTTTTACGACCTGTCTGGAGCGTTTCATACTTTTGACCTCTTCTTCTTCCTTGAAAATCTTCCCCTTCATTGTTTCCTGGATGCTGCTTTTCTTGTTTTTCCTCCCGCCTCTCAGGGCACCGCCTTCTGGTTCCCTTTGCAGCTTCCTGTATCTCCTGGTACCCTTCCGGACTCCGATCTAGTGCTTGTCATCTGGCATTCACATTTTCCTCACCCATGCCCTGCACTCCCCATACTTCCATTAATGCCTGGAAGGTTTATATCCAGCTTAGATAATTTTGTTGAAGCCCAGATCTATTTATCCATCAGCTCATTAAACATCTCTACATTGATTTCCTACACATATCCAAACTCTGTATTACTGTCCTGCCCCACATCTTCTCCTCGTGTTTATCCCACCTTAATGAATGACATCACCATTCACTCTAATGACCAAACCAAAAATTCATAAATTACCCTTAGTTGGTTCACCTAGGCCTTCCTTCAGTGAATGGTGGCTTGATGCTGCCTTCAGAGTTATATATACTCTGTGTTCTCTACTTTTTTTTTCATTTTCACTGTACTGTGGCACTCAGGTTAACACCACATGAATTACACTAACACCCTCTTGGCTTTTTCTCCATTTCCCATTCATTCCCACAGGATTGTACAGCCAGAGAAAGCTTTCTATTTTAAATAAATGACTTTTTGTGTGCAAACTTGATTATATTATTTTTTGTATGAATGTTTTTTATGAAAAGAGAATGGAGAATACTTCTCTCAAATTTCTAAAGTGGATTTTTATTCCTTTTGATTTCTTTTTTGAGACAGGGTTTTTTTTTAAGCAGCTCTAGCTGTCCTGGAGCTTGCTCTGTGGACCAGGCTGGCCTTGAATCCAGAGAGATCTGCCTGCCTCTGTCTCCCAAGTTCTGGGAATAAAGGTGTGCACCCTCACTGCTCGGGGTATTTTTCATTTTTAAGTGTACTTTATTTTTAATTTTTCATTAGCATACAAAGAATTAGTAACTGTCATTGTTTTAAGCAAAAATTGTTTTTGGTGTTTCTTTTCTTCCATTAAACCAACTTTATGCATGTTCGTCTGTTTATGGCATCACTTACAAAATATAGAAATGCCTCCTGTTATGGTTCAGTAGACTGTGAGTGCATTAGTAGGAGACTTCACATGGGAGTTCTGGAATGGTGCAAATGAGTTTCCCTTTCAGAGTAATTGCTGATCAAGTTGTGTGGGAACAAAGGAAATGATGTGTGTGTAGAAGAATATGAACCATGTATTCAGCAATTTTCTATTTAGTTTTCATTTCTTTTACATGCTAGGCATTGAACCCAAGGCACCATGCATGTGAAGCAAACGTTACCACTTAGCTGTATCCCCAACTCCTACATTCATTTTTTCATCCACTCTTATTATGAAAATGTAGTGTCAAAATTGGTGGTGAATATTAGATGCAGAACTCACTCTGTTTATGATGCTAAAAGAAAGACATAATACAGACACAGAACAAAATCATGGATATGTCCATTTACTGGTTGGTCAAATCATGTTCACATGGGAAGGAAAGAGTTAGCTGTAACACTAGGCTCCTTCCCAGTGGCTGGAGATGATTGACCTCAACAGTCTCCTTGTAAACATGCTAATAGTATTTACTAGTGGAAAGATACCAGAGTTCCCATCTAAAATGATGAGTTTTGGCAGGACTAGTGTCTTCTGTCTGGACTGTGATTTGTAAATAAGCCTGCAGTGTATGAATTTATGGGACATGCTGGCTGGGGGCTGGGTGGTACTCATGTAAGCATTTTCTGTCTAACTAGAAAAAGGATAATGGGAACTTCAAAACAAAGTGGCTTAAAAAAGAAGAACACCATGTTCACACAAACTGTTCAGAACTCAACTGTTAACTCTGAAACCCAAACAACATCCTAATATAAAAGAAAAGGTCAGTTTTAACTGATAAAGTCTGGTTCCTCCACAGAGCACTACCTCATCTGTATTATATTCTTGTGGGCAAAAACTAACACGGTGACACTCAGGAGTCTACTTTGAGCTCCCTACTCTTCATTCAACACAGATAAACATACACAAGAAATAAGAAGCTGATAAATAAGACGTACTTAATCATACACAGAGAGAATATTTTGAAGGTAGTGTTGCGAATTTTAATTAATACTTAGAAATAAATGGATTCCTACCTACAGTTATATATTAAAACAAAAAAATTGAAAAGAGAAAATCATTTTAAAGTTAGATAAGAAAATGTCTGAAGCCATTTCTAACTTTTGGAAAGAAAAAAGCAAGCAGGAAAAATAGATACAAAATAAAGTCAATCAAACACCAGAAGAACAATTGAAAAAGGACAGACAGCGGGTGGTAATATATTTAGGACACAATTGAGGAGATGTATAGTAACATACTAACATAAAATTTTCTCCATTTTGTTGGTCAATCTGCTGTGCAATTATATAATTGCATGTTTTTCTATTTATCCATCTCGGGGGTTATTTTTCTGTGCTTTTGGATCCTCTTCAGAGAGTTGTTGCCTACGTCTATATTTTTGAAGTATTCTCTGCCAGCAGCTTAGTTTCTCGGGTTTAAATTTAATGTGTTTGATCAGTTTTGAACTGACTTTCTTGAAGAGGGAGATAATCTCATTCTTCTACGTGTTGGTATCTAGCTTTTCAGGAACGATTTGTCATCTACTCCCCCCCTTCCCCTGGGTGTATGCTTTTGATATCATTGCCAAATATGAAGTGACCATGGGTTTATCTCTGGGTTTTTGTTTTCCATTGGTCTAATTGTCTGCTTTTATGCTTTGATTTCATGATCAATATGCTCCTGTAAGTATGATTTGAAGTCAGGTAGTCTGATGACACAGGTAATGTTCTTTTTGTTTAGGATAGCTTTAATTATCTGTTGCATTTTGTGTTTGCATATGAATTGTAGGATAGTTTTTCTTTCCCACTTCAATGAAGAATGCCGCTAGAATATTGATGGAGAGAGATTACATTAATCTGTAGATTATTTTCAGTAATATAGCCACTTCATAATAGTGTTTTGCCAAAGGAGATGCATAGAAATCCTTCCTTTTGTCTTGTATTTTTCTATTTCATTTTTCTTACTGTTTTCAAAAATAGTTTTTTACTTTGTTTTATTTGTATGCATGTTTTGCCCACAGGCATGTCTGTGCACCACAGACATGAGATAACCTTGGAGGCAAGAAAAGGGTTTCTATCCCTAGGTTTGGAGGTGAAGATGGCTGTGAGCTACAATGTGGGTTATGGGAATCAAACCTGGCTCCTCTGGAAGAGCAGACACTGCTCTTAACCACAGAGCTGCCTCTCTTGCCCACAATTTCTATTTTTCAATGCCTTCAATTGTTTTTTGTAAAGGTCTTTAATCTTACCAAGTTAATTTGAAAGTACATTTTTAAAGGTATTGAGAATGAGGTATTTTTATAATTTCTTTCTCAGAAAGCTAGTTGTTGATATATGAAAAGGGTCCTGATTTTTTGCTCATTTATTTTGTATTTCGCAGCTATATTGGAATGTGGCCTGAGACTCAAATGGAAGCACCAATCTCTGCCTTTCAAGTACTGTGATTGAAGGCATGGGCCACTGCACCCAGTCCTCCATAGAGTGTTTAAAGTATAGAGTCACATTGTCTGCCGGTAGGGAGAGTTTCACCCTTTCCAGCTTAGGTCTTGGTCTTCCTTTCCTTCTTGCTCCTTTTTCCTTTCTTCCCATTTTCCTTCTTCCTTTTTCTTTCCATTTGTTCCTATTTCCTTCCTTTCTTCTTTCTTTTGTTTTCTTTCTTCCATTTCTGTAGTCGTCTCTTGCCTAGTTTTTTTTTTTTTTTTATGCTGTTCATGCTGCTGCACAGTTGTGTGATGTGGGAGTGTTGACCTGATTCATTTTTGACTTGGATTGGCTCACTTCTTCTTTGACAGCCCAGAACAGGGCGCAAGCTAGTCTCTCTACTCAGCCTTTAAAGTAAAGGGGACAATAACTGTGCAGCAGCATGTTCTTGGACATGATGAAAAATTATAAAAGAAAACACAAAGAAGGTCTTTACAGGTTTGAGTTAGACAAGGAGGTTTTAAAGTAACAAAAATATGATTTATAATAAACAAAGATTGACTAACAGGCATTCATAAAATTAAAAAATTAATCTGTAAAAAATACTTTTAAGAAGTTAAAATACAAACTTTGGATAAGGAAAATATTTATACATAACATAATTGACAAGGACTCATAGTCAGAATGCATAAAAATACTCTCTTATGTCAGGAATGGTGATAAATGCCTTTAGTTTCAGCTCTTGGGAGGCAGAGGCACGTAGATATCTGAGTTCCAGGCCAGTCAGGTTTATTTAGTGAGTTGTAGGACAGTTAGGGCTATGTAGAATGACTATAAATATCTTTCTAAATTGTCAGAAATATATCAAAGTGAATTTTACTGTAAGTTAAGGTTTAAACAATTAAAATTACAGAAGAGAGATCAAAAGATACAAGTCTGGGAAATGATTTTACATCTGAAGAAATAAAGCTTTATAGGAATGTTCAATTTTTATGATAGTGTTAAATAAAATTGCTCTTATTGTTTTAGGCTAATTGAATAAAAATTGGATAGTTACTGTGTTTACCAACTTTCAAAACCCCACCAATAATCTATAAGAAAACAAATCAGAGCAGCATGTCAGGAGATTTATATTTACTTCGTTGAGACATTAGTTATCTCCAAGACTATGACTCTTCTCCTCTTTTTCTTTTTAAGTCCCCTCCAGTTCTCCCAGTGTTTCTCTGTGATGTCCTGTGGTGGCATTTAACATTGAGAATAATTGTCACAGGGTTCTTCATGTACCACATTCCAGATAGCATCACAGAAGGCTAGATACCAGTTTAATAGACTAGGCACAAATATTGTTTATATGGGAGTTTTTTTTTTATGTGCCCTCAGTAAATAAAAAGATAAGAGTCTAACACAAGCATCGCATTTCTGTGATGGGCTTTCCATTGTAATTCTCAGCAAGCTCATCAGCAGAACTGCTTTCCTAAAAATTTTTGTTTCTATTTACGGATAGAACGTGGAAAAACTCATGTTTTCAGACCATCTTTCTTAAGTAGTAATGATTTCTTTAAGATTCTGCAAAGAGGTAAAGAGTGAAATGTCCAAAATGAACATCCCTAGCAGGAACAATGGAACCCTTCTTACCTCTTGTCATTGAGACTGGTAACTGGATGCTTAATAACTAGCAACTGTATCCTGAGTGGGCAGAAAAATGCATAGTTATGTCTTATGGTAACAGCCTGAGGTCTTTTCTGAGTGTAGATCCATCTATTGGAGTTCTGCATTTGGCACTCAGAATATATCAGCTCCCATTTCCACTTTCAGTTTCTCTAAGTACAGCAAAAGCTCAAAGTCATTGTGATGCATACAAAGTATAGAATCCCTCTTGACTTTTTATATTGATTTTCATAGCTTTTTATAGTTCTATTATCCACACCTGGCCTAGAAGTAGCTAACCTGGTCATGATTCAGTAGGCATCACAGAGAGAATGGAGTGTCATTTAATCCCATGCCAAGATGAATGCAGACCTTTAAATGAATACCTAGAAGATTTGTCACAGACTGACAGCGCATGTATGCTTAGATATGTTTTGAGAAGTGAAGTGTGTGATATGTACACAAAACTGGATCATGAGAATATATGAAAAAGGACAAAATATCCTACAACAAAATAACAGCTACTGCTAAGTGATGAGGCACAATTGGATTTGTATTGTTAATGCCAATGGCAATAAAGCCAGAAGGAATATAATCACACTGGGTAGAACAGCGTCTTTTTCTCCATGTTCCCCCCATTTAGGATATTTTGTACCTGCAGAATTTCCCACACAGTCCCTCACAGAGTTTCCTATGTTCCCCAACTTTCTCCTTATAGCCACCTCTTCCTCAGCAATTTGTAAAATTTCTGTAATACTCAGCTTTGCCTCAAAATGATGACCCATTCTTTGGCTGTTCCTTCCCCAAAAGACATCAAGACTCTAGTTCTGAAAGTCCTGCTATGCAGAACAAGTCTGACTTTAAGGCTCTAACTGTTCTTTCACTGCAAAACAGACTTAATTAGCTACCTTCACAATAATTTATTTCAATTTCTTCTGTATCCCAAAGGGATAAATATTTCTAAGATTTGTGTTATCCATTTGTATATCCAAAACTCTCTTCCAAAAGGGGAAATTTCTGTCTTTAAAAACTCACATTTTTAAAAAACTTAAGAACTTTTCTTATAACATCATCTGGTCAAATATATACCTGCCCCCTTGAAGCTGTCATCTCAAAGGCACTCATATGAACATTTACTATCTATGAAGGGAAATCCATGTGTCTTCCTATGTGCTGTGGAGGAGAGGAAGGTTCTACTTAGCTAAGTGACAGATGAGTTTACCCAGGCAGTAAGAGCAAATGAATAGCATAAGGGGAAGCTGGATTTGAAACTACATACTACTACAATGTTGTATGTGGGGAAACCCTTCCCAACAGGTACTTATTGCTCTTTTAAAGTGATTGCATATTTTTCTCTCTGACTCTTATGGCTAGCTAAAAAAGATAGAGCTTCTAAGAGGCATCCTTTCAGTGGTTGTATATACATAAGGTGAGCACAGAGCCAATCCTATCTCAGATATCCATTCAAGTTCCTGGTGGCAGATAAAGCAAAGAATGTACTGAGTGGCCAGTTGTATGATATTTAAGTTGGGAACAGGCATCTAAGGAATCTACCTGTCCTCTAACAAGAAAAATGTGCTTATGGGAGCAGATCTGTTAGATCAGAGCTTAAAATCAGGGTAAGGAATAAGCCCAGGCTTCCAAGAACAGCACATCTACGTAGGCATATCAATTGACCTGTCGCTACTTGACTACCTGCCATAATTACTGAACTCTCAAATCTGGATTTATATCCCCAGTGACTTCTCATATTATGCTGACCAAGACCACTTCTTACAAAATCCACTGTCTCCTAGGTCCTTATCTTGTTGGACATTTCAGCTGCATTTGGCCCAATTTTTACACTCTCTATTTCTTTTGAGACTTAGTCTCATGAATTCCAGGTTAGTCCTGAACTTGGTATATATCCAGGGGTGAACTTGAGTTTCTGATGGTCAAATGCCTACCATCCTGCACTGTTGTGATGTGGTACTGAGGATCAAAACCAGGGCTTTGTGCATCCCAGAGATGCTGATGTCATTGATGCTAGATGTATCCTGGGTGTCAAGAGTTGTAATAGCTTTCCAGATGACTCTAATATACAACCAGTGCTCTTACTTATTTCCTTTTAACTCTTCTGACAGATATAAATTACATGATAGAAAATAGCATTTGCTTTATTTCCTCAGGTATGCCTGGTGTCTATTGTAGGAGATATTTTGGGACCTCAGGGAGTACACTTTCCAAACTCCTGGAATTTAGAAAATATAGTCACTGTGGACTATATTCCATAGGTTTCCTTATTCAGTACAGGGTAAAAACAGACCTGACATTATGGCTGGATTTAAGCACCATCATCATCAACTGCATTGATCTCCTCTAAACTGAGAAGTAATCAACTGCATTGATCTCCTCTAAAAGAGGCTGGTGATGTTCCAGAAGCAAGGAGAAGCTGAGTATAACTTGAGACAGAAAGAAATGAAAGGATCATCTATAAAGCTCAGTCAAGGATCAGGACCTATTCCTGGAGCTTAGCTGGTTTTTGGGACTTGGCTCAGGGGGAGGGGCTCAGTCCTGCCTCCAAGGGGAGAGCTCAGTCCTGCCTCAACTTGATGTGCTATGCTGTGTTCAAGCCCAGGGAGGCCTGACCCTGCCCCTTTCTGAAAGGAGGAATCTGGGGAGGGGATGGGAAGTTTTGGGGAAGGAGGAGAGGAGGGAGAGAAAACTGTGGTCAGTATGTAAAATAAATAGAAAAAATATAAACATACACACACACACAAACACATACACATGCACACACACACACATACATGTTCAGTCAAGTAATGAATATAGACTGGCCATATCAGTAGATGCAACAGTTCTCATGGACATTACTTAGAGCACTGTTTCTCTACCTTTAATACAATTCCTCATGTTATGGCGACCCCCTCCCAACCATAAAATTATTTTTATTGCTACATTATGACTGCAATTTTGCTACTGCTATGAATCATAACATAAACATTGGTGGTGGTGAAGGTTTGGCTAAAGGGTCTTGACCCACAGATTGAGAACCACTGACTTAGAAGCTACTGGTTAGAGGGGAGGATTAACAGGTTGTAGTAGCCTCATGTGAACAGTTCCTTGGCAAAGGGAGGCAAAATATTGTAAACCAGAGGATGATGCTGTGAGTAGAGAGGACCAGAAGCTCAGAGAAGAACAACAGTGGAGGGGGCAGGAATCATCATATCAAGGATTCTGGTTGAAGTGTTAGCCGATTTAATGGTGAACTTGAAGCAAAGCACCTGCTATCCAATTACACTTCATGAGAATGCCAGGCAAAGGATTAAGAGGGATACTGGACTTCCATTACAAAGGAAGGCCATCTTACCATGCTACTTCTCTTGGGTACTGAATGTTGAGATAGTTCCTGGAGGTAAACAGATGCTAGGCCTTGAGTCAAATCACCCCCCTTTTCCCAAATAAGAGTAGCTCAGTCCCTTTAGATACATCTATAAGACAGCCCCTTGTACCAAAGGGAAATGCCAAGAGACATTTGGGAAACAGAGTGGAAAGATTTTAAGAGGCACAGAACCAGAATATTTGCCAAAAGATTCTGTCTTTTAGATGTGACAGGGAAGCTGCACCCATGAACTCCCAACAATATGATTTCTTAAACAGGACCAAAAAAACTGACAATACCAGTTGAAATGTCAATGTGGATGGGGAAAGCTCATGAGACTCCATTCCTAGATGAAGATTAATGAATGCTGAGAAAGAAAGAATCAGTCTGGGGATGAGGACCCTAACTGGTTATTCAATATCAAGTGGTTAGTCCTAAAAACATATACTTACATACAACACCATAGACTCATCCACTCATCCAGCGTGTGTGTGTGTGTGTGTGTGTGTGTGTGTGTGTGTGTGCGCGCGCGCGCGCACACGTGCGTGTATAGTAATTAAAGGAAAGAGGTCATGGAATTCAGAGGGAAAGTTGGAGAGTAGCACAGGAGGATTGGAGGAAGGGGGCAAATGTAAATACAGAAAACACATATAAAAGTAAATAATAACAATATAGACCCCCCTGGCATGTAGTGGCTCACATCAATATTTTCAACAACTAGGAAGCTGAGACAAGAAGATTAATATGAGTTCAAGGCCAGCTTGAACAATGTGACCTTTTCTCCAAGAAAGAAAAAAGAGAATAGCTCCCAGTACCTGAAGAGTTTCAAGAAACCATTCGTTATTTTCAGGAGCAGCCTGTGTCTGTTCCTTCTATGGGAAGGAGGCACTTAGGTCAGTTTTTGCTTGCTTTTCAATGGAAATAGTGTTCAAAATACCTAAGAAAGCAAACAATGACACTCCTACATTCAATTCCTAGAAACAAAACAGTTATCATTTTGACACTTGAGAAGGTATTTACACAATTCCTTCCAAGAATGAATGCTTCTGTGAAGGGAATTCTTCCTCTCTATGCTTTGCGATTAAGCCTCATTGTTCCAGGAGCCAGTTTTGTTTGGGTTATGAAAATAGACACTAAGTTGATACAACCCAGGTACTGCTCTGGCTCCAGGGAAAAAGGATATTGAAGCAAATGGCGCCTGGGCAAGCACTGTTTAGGAAAAGATTTAAAGCAGGGTGACATTAAAGCATTGTTGAATTCTTCTTGTCTACAGCGCATGCTTGGTTTTTATTACCTAAGTTAGCCCAACTTTGAGTATAACTCTGTCCTAGTTGAGTTTCCTTTTCCTTTTTTTCAGAAAACATTAAACATGCAAAAGAAGGTTGATGAAATGAAATCTCTTAAGACCTGAGTTTCCCTTTAAAGACAGCATTTACTATTCAGTAAATACCTTTTTACCACTTATTTGTGTGTGTGTGTGTGTGTGTGTGTGTGTGTGTGTGTGTGTGTGTGTGTGCAGAGAGAGAAGGAGCAGTGGTGCCAGAGGAGGGGCTGGTTTTCCAAATCAATGACATATGTGAACACTATTTACATACACTTGTGTCTCTGATGCTTCAACGAAGGGGTATCTAAATTACTTCAATTCTCCATGTGCTTTGAAAACTTGATTACAATTCTTGCAAAGCAACATGCATACTTTCAAACATATGTGGATGGTTGAGCCCCCCCCATATGCATACAGGTTGAGGATTTCTTTTTTTTATTTGGAGGAGATCTGGGTCTGCACATGGTTATCTTCATAGTCCAAGAGAAAAGTGTAACAGATGAGGCTAAACAAAGAATGTGAACGAATGAACAAGAAGGCATATGTTTCCAGACTCTGGCTTGGAGCAGCTGTGACTCTATTGTATGTGGGAACCTACATGATGGAGCTGAATGACAAAACTAATGATGATATAATGCCACTGGCTTCCTCGTGTAGGAGATGACACATGAGCTCTCCAGGGGTGGAATTTTGTGTTCTGCTCCAAATGTACATTGACTAATGTCTCCAAAACTTAGCTATTAGCCACTGATATTTTTAATTTAAAAAAAAAAACTAATGAAGCACTCTTTCTGGAATAGTTGGTAAATTTTGTTGGACTCATTTCTGATAAGATTCATTAGCAGGACAGAAGAGTATAAACCTTAAACTGATGTTTATTAAGAGATGTTCTGTTGACTTTCCAACATGCAGCCTTCTCAATCCTCTTTTCACTGCTAGTGGCCTTGTAAGTCCATGATGCTACTATAGAAGTTGGGTGGGAATCATATCCTCTTTCTCTCATTTCTCCTCTCTCTCTTCCTGCTCCCAGAAGCTAGGATGCTTCCCTCAACTAACTGGTTATTCCCACTGGACTTCTTTTGAGGATGGGATAAGCGGTCCCAAAGGAAGGGAGGTTTAAGACTCATTTGGAGCAGCTGTGCTCACCAGTTACACTGGGTGGGGCAATACCCCATCATCTCACTTCTATGTAGACTGTGCACTTAATTGGCTTGTGTCTGTTTTCCAAGGCATCTTTCCTGCTTTCCATTTAATCCCTTGATCCTCCTGTTACCTTTCAATAAGAACTTGCAATAAGTTCTCCTATTTGCTGAAAGTAATATAGTCAGCTACACTTGGTTGCAATAAAACCCTGATACAGTGCCTCATTTATTGCACACTAAGCAGAATTAAGCCTGTGTCTGGCAGTTGTATCTAAACTGAAAAGAAAATACAAAATCCATTTGCCTAATAAATTAGAACCACATTCAGACACTATTTCTATTCTTCTAGTAGTAGCATAATTGAGAGTCTGGTGGCCTTTGAATCAGAGGGATATGCATTCAATCCCTGACCCTACCATTTATAGACAATGTGCCCTTGGGCAAGACATTTCATCTCTATTGGCTTCCCTTCTTTACTTATAGACAGGAATAAAAATATCACGCAGATATGCCCCAAGGACAATGTAAAATTATTTTTATCATGAAAGAATTTTTATGTATTGAAGCTACATTTTTATATTTTGGGCCAGCAAGACCTCTTCTATAACATCTCTCTTCGTACATCATACACATCCATTATACATTCTTGCTTTCCTTTTCAGATAGAACCTAGGAGGTAAAATGCCTTCGGATTCAAACTAGTTTTAAAGGGACATTAGATCATCACTTTTACTGTAAGCAACAGAGCTGCAACCATGTTGAAAAGATGGACACAGGTGACTTTTCCATTTCTCAGTCCAAAAGATAAATTTGTATTTGACCCAACTTACTTTACTATCCTACTGGTAGACATGTACATACAGGCAAAGGGAACTGCATTCAAAACCTGTCTTCTAGCCTTAGGCGTGTAGCCTGTGGTAGAGCACTGGGTTTGAAACACAGCATTAAAACAGTGACAAAATAAAATCCCAGCTTTCTTGCTTGGTGATTCTTGTAAGCTGCCCTCCAAACTTGCTGGCTTCTAGCTAAAAATGTTCATGATTGTCACGGTCTTGTGATGCCATGTAATGTAAAATCAACATCTTGCTTGTGAAGGGTTTTTACGAGCACCTTTAGTGGTTTTCTGGTGGTGTGATGTTAAAGGAAATTGTGACAAGTGAGACAGAGATGCAGAGAGCAGGAAGTGACAAGATGCTGCCAAAGCGAGACTCACAGTCATTGTTTTCAGTGATGTAATGTGTTTTCTGGAGGTTGAGGTAATTTTTTCCTACAGAGAGTACGGGAAAGAAGGAGAAAGAAAAGACAGTACAGTCAGGTTGCTTTCCATTGCTCTTCTCTGGGAACTTCTTGAGGAAAGAGGCAGAGGTCCCTCCTTCATGGCTGTGCTTGTTCAAAGGGATCCTCTGCCCCTGTCACTTATGCTCAACTTTGTCCACACAACAGAACCACCTGGGGAAATATTTAAAGGATTCTGGAGTCCCAGGACATATCCCAGATTAAGCAAATCAGCTTCTGAAGTTGAAAGTCAGTCACTGACAAGTTGAGACTGGTCAGATGAGCATCACCACTTTCAGTACTACTCGTCTATGCTCGCTCTCATAACTCGTTTATTGTAGTAAAGACCATGGGCTGGACCCATCAATAGCTTAGTTTCCTTTTCCTCATGTCTTCACTGAGTCCTGGTGGTCTTGAACCTTGAGCCCCACAGTAAGGTCAAGAGCAAGATAGGGTCATTATTAAAATATATGTACCTATAGTGGCTTGATCTCTTTTCTTTATCTATGTGTATGAGTATGTGTGTGGTACATGCAGTGCAGGTGCAGTTACAGGCTCCTGATGTATGTAAAGGCCAGAGAAGAATTTGATTGTCCATTATAGTTCTTTCCCTCTATCTCTTGAGATGAGTTTCTCAGTGAACATAGAGCTGGGCTTGTGCCCAATAAGCCCCAGAAACTGTCTTCATCTTCTCTCCCATTGCTTTGAAATTATAGGTGTGTAACTCTCTCTCTCTCTCTCTCTCTCTCTCTCTCTCTCTCTCTCTCTCTCTCTCTCTGTGTGTGTGTGTGTGTGTGTGTGTGTATGGGTCTCTCTGTGTCTCTGTCTCTCCCTGAGTGTGTCTCTCTCTATGTATCTCTGTGTGTGTGTGTGTGTGTGTGTGTGTGAGAGAGAGAGAGAGAGAGAGAGAGAGAGAGAGAGAGAGAGAGAGAGAGAGAGAGAAAGAGAGATAGAGACAGAGTGTGAGAGAGAGACAGAGACAGAGAGAGACAGAGATCATCCCTGGATTTTCTGAGAGATCTGAGTATTGAACTTAGGTCTTTGTGCTTGCACAGTAAGGACATTGCTGACAGCCATCTCCCCAGCCCCATCACTTCAATCACTTCATATAACAGAGAAACACTTGCCTTTAAGCTGAGGTCATTTTCTATGGTTGTATTATTTGTTGTATCATTTCTCTAAGGCATTCTTTCTAAAATGAAATACTCTATTCTCGGTGTCAGAACTCAAAGGAATAGTATTTTTAAAAAACACTTAAGGCAATCTTTTTTTTTCTTTTTTACTTTAAAGTACTGAAATGGCAAAAAGTTAGGCTCTTCTAATTAAAATATAATTTTCCAACTATCTTCTATCATTTGTGTACACATCTCTTTTTATAGCTTACAATGCAAATGTTCTCAGTGTCCCATGGGCTTTAGCTACAGAATACCAACATAATAATAATAGGTGATAGGTGGTACCTACTGCGCATGTGTTATATGCTTGAGGTCTTGCTTAATGCTATAACTTCATCACATCCATGGCAACTGATGCTGTTGCTATCCTTATTTGTCCAGAAGAAATTGAAGCTTCCAGAAGATAATTCTCTGAGGTCAAGTATTTGTTAAATACCTGGCCTGTCATTTACTTTTTGGAGCAAGACTGAATGGAAACTCATCAAGCAATCGTGTGCCTAAATGCACCCTAACCCTTTTCACTGATGTCTCTCATTTTATCTCCATAGCCACTAATACACCAGGTAGTAAGTATGACAAGATGCTCTAGGGAAGGAAAATAGATCAAGAGCCTTTCTCCTAGCTGTCTTGCCTTTTGACTTTCTCACCTCTGCTTCCTCTGGCATTATTCTCTTTCAAAAAACGAGGACAGCTCTGCCAGGACCCACATGAATACTGCTAGAGAAAGGTCTTCATCTTCCCACTTCTCCAGAAAGAGAAAGACATCTAAGGCTACTG
This sequence comes from Sigmodon hispidus, assembly GCA_004025045.1. Lineage (NCBI taxonomy): Eukaryota > Metazoa > Chordata > Mammalia > Rodentia > Cricetidae > Sigmodon > Sigmodon hispidus. Next base: position 49,553 of record PVIH01001120.1, on the reverse strand, counting down.
CATTTCTGTAAGAAGACAGAGGACGAGCAAAGCAGCAGTTTTTGTAGCTAGCACATCACACATATAAGAGTTGAAATTCAGGGTCTGTGGATGTAGCTGAGTAATGGACTGTTCGCCTGGCAGAAACGAGGCTGGAAACGAGTTCTTTCCTGAAGTGGAAAGAACACAACACAAGGACACACAGGTAGATCCTTGCATGTACAAACCTAATTAGTTTGGAACATTTCTGCAGCCTGAGATAACACTAATGTTCAGGCTTTGACATCTGTGAGTATAGATTTCCCCCTTAATATTTAATACAGAATTAGAAACAAAGACACCCAGAAAGAAGAAAATAAAGTCAATTTCCAGAAAGAGAAACCTATAAATTTTTTTGTGTATATCTTACACACACACACACACACACATCTATTTATCAACTATTGTTCTATCTAGCCATCTATCTGTCTGTCATCTGTCTATCATCATCATCTACATATACCCATATTTGTTTCAAAACTTCAATCAGAGAGTAAAGCTGTTTTATAATCTGTTTTATTTAGTATCGTTTGTTTGACTACTTAGTATTGGAGCCTTGAATTAAATCTCTATTACCTATTTAGACCATTTGTCAATTTCACTCTATAAGCAATACTGTAATGCATATACAAATTTTTGGAGGCCATGGTAAACCTAGAAATGATGTGAAATCTGCTGCTCAGAGTGATCACGGTATATTTGGCTAAAATTTTTCACAGAGACTATAAATAGGTTCTTTGCTCTTCATCAGAGATTCTCAGTTCCTACTGCAGGTTCTCAGCTCACCTGGAAAGAATATTTCCCCTTCTATGTCTTGTCATCACCTCACCCCAAGTCATTCTGCCTTCATCTTGGTGGAGTTCTGGAGCTCAATTATTTTCAAAAACTCCTCTGGGGGCAACAGTGTGCAGCAGGGTTAAGAGCTACTGCTCTGTACTCAGCCTTGGTTGGAATCAAGGTCTTTCCGGCAGGTGAACTGGGACACAAAAGAGGGAACCAGATAACAGAGCTTCTCAAAACACCTTGCAATTGCTCTGCCTTAAGCTAACAGCACCCAAGTAGATCACTCTGGTGACTTATTAGTCAATTTTTGTGGCGTATTTGGTCTTGAAAGCTGGGTGTGACATGTTTTGCTTGCCTTAGAGCTGGAACAAAGGAAAGGTGAAGGCAAATAAAAAGGTGTAATGTATGGGAAACTGGAGTCTCAGGCTTTCCACTTATACCCAAAGCTACAAAAGTCTCAGTAGTAGACCACAGATTTCACCCATTCTGGCCCCTCCTTCATTATTCGATTCTAGTGCCCCTCTAGACATGTCCAGAAACCCAACTTTTGTGTTTATTTTCAATACTGCTATGGGTATAGTTGACTCCATTAGCTGTTCACTAAGGTAGCCAGAATATCTACACCTTAAAGTTATAATTGTCCACAGAAGTGCCCATTAGAGTAGAGCTTGTCCATTGCGACTGTTACCCCTTTCCTGGCCACAGTGTGATGGGAAATGCATTGGGCACTGAGGTTAGGGAATGTGACACGGATCCACCATTTTTCTAGGCTAGAGCTTGCAAACTGAGAAAGGACTGTTTAGCTTTCATTTATTTGTGGAAGTGTCTGGAGACAAGGTACCCTGGATCATAAAATCCTGGGTTTGCTGATGTAGTGTTCAGTTTATGCAAGACTCCAGCTTGGAAGAGATCAGGTATCATGCTATACTCAGAATGTCCTCTCTAGAAATCTCAATGAACGCTAGATTCTTTCCATCTGTGGATTTGCTTTCAGGGATCCCTTGATGTCCCTTCTGTTATCAAGGTTCTTCAACTCTACATAATCTATTAGAAAGGGGGAAAGGGAGTAAAATAAAAATAGGTATTCATTCCAAGTGACTGGTTCTTACCTCAGAAATTTCTTTAAGACAATGTCATGAAAGGATCCCTGTGGAGTAGGGGGCAAGGATGTGATCTGAATGTTAGATTGGGATCCAACTTCTTCATCCCAAACTACTCAGGCAGTGTAGCTCAAGATAAAGTATCCTTGTTCATCTCTCTGAGTTCCAGTTTCCTCAGAAGTAAAATGATGATGCTTTCTAGCTCCTAGAGAGAACTAAGGGCAATATTTCATGGAAGCACTTTGCTCCAGAAAAGCAGTAGAATATCTGTGATTATTGTGGGGTCTGTTTACTCAATAAAGTGACCTTTTAGAGCTACTGGACCTCCAAGAAACCAAGGATATCACCAAGTATCCACTTTATCTATATAGCTGTAGATTCAAACACCCCACACAATGGTAGAATGGATAAAAGAAATCCGTGAGATACCTAGGAAGCAATGGGAGGTCAGTAGCTGTTTACTCTGCTCTTGACTCAGCTGGCTGCAGTGAGGTGGAGATGGTCCCAGGCAAAGACACATCTTTATCTGTAGCTACCTCTGTTAGCACTGCTTGCATCTATAGATGGTCTTGATAACTTCTTATTTATCTTGGGAGAAGGATGAAGTATTGTCCAGGAAATAGACTATGGAAGCTGAACCAAAGGGCTCTGTGGGCAGTTAACACAGGTAAACCAAGCAGGGCAGGGGAGAGTGGCTCGACAATGTTGCTTGGCTCCTGTCACTGCAGAGTGGTAAGTAGACTCATGTACACTGTTGCTTTGGTGATTAACATGTAGCAAACACTACTAAGAACAGTTGCAGAACCCTGAAATGTTAGGAAAATCAGACCTTTCTGACATTAAAATACCCAGAAATGTAACTACATTAGCAATAGAATATTGGCACTTGAAATACATATGCTGATTACAGATACAAACACTGAATTCGTAACTAGAAGGAGCTACCAAGGCAAAGTAAAATTTTATATAATTCACTTCAGATTAGTTTCATGAGCTCACAGGTCACTCATTTCACCCAGCTTTCCTCTAAATGTACAAAGTTTTTCTTAATCATTTTCTTCTTTGCAAGTCACACATGCTTCTGTAGCCCTAGTTCTTTTCTCTACAGCAGAGATTCTCAACCTATGGGTTGAGACCCCTTTGGGGAATCTGAATGACACACAGGACCATTGGAAAACAGATATTTATATTATGACTCATAGCAGTAGAAAAGTGCAGTTATGATGTATATGGTTGGGAGTCACCACCTGTGGAAGTGTGTTACAAGGTTGCAGCGTTTGGGAGGTTGAGAACCACTGTTCTACAGTATTATCACACCTGAAAAAGCGTTGACATTGGAAGATGGAGGGCGAAAGCGGAGGGAAGCACTAGAGAAGAATGAATGAGCCCCTAAGCTCCATTCAATCTTCAGTTATAGAATTCAGGGGAGGGGGCTGGAGAGATGGCTCAGCGGTTAAGAGCACTGTCTGCTCTTCCAGAGGATCCAGGTTCGATTCCCAGCACCCACATGGCAGCTAACAACTGTCTGTAGTTCCAGTTCCAGGCAAACACCAAGGCAAATAAATAAAAATAAAGTTTTTTAAAAAAAAAAAAAAAAAAAAAAAAAAAAAAAAAAAAAAAAAAAAAAAAAAAAAAAAAAAAAAAAAAAAAAAAAAAAAAAAAAAAAAAAAAAAAAAAAAAAAAAAAAAAAAAAAAAAAAAAAAAAAAAAAAAAAGAATTCAGGGGAAAATGAACACTGGAAAGGAATCACATGACACACTTTTCACATTTATTAGCAGAAGCTGTTCATGGAGTGAACAGTCTCCTGAAAATGCAGAAATAGCCACGACTCGATTGAAACGTCACTTTTTTATGTTCAGTATTCCCCTTCACTTAAATCCCACTAGATATTAGATCATATAAATATAAAAAATCAGGCTGAAAAATTACTCTTAGGGACTCATTTAGATGAGGTAAAATATATATATCCAATATTTGGCATGTATACAGACCCTGGACTCTTATATTTGACAGGCTATTTCTCTTGATCTTGATCATAATTGAAGATTTTTTGTCTTCTGTTTATGCAAGACTATGTAAGCTCTATGATAATTAAATAATTTTTTTTCTTTATTTTTTAACCTTAGGAATGATATATAAATGCCTGTTATTTCATTCTTTGAGAGTCAATTTAAGAAGTGCTCAACAAGTTTCTAAGACTGATTACATAGGTTGCCTTTTATTAGGTAATTATGCAAACCTGAAAATATACCCCCACCCTTTTAAATGAATTTGGCAGGGATTTTTTTTTTTTAATGAATTGACAGATATTGGCAAGTTTTGTCCCCATAACATGAAATTGTGAAAGCAATAAAGAATTTAGGGTAATAAAAATCACAGTGATGAATTCACATGTAAAATAGGCATTTCTTAGTCATTCATACCCAACAACCTGCACATATTATGAGCAAACAACAAGGTGATATCTAGCCGGTGTCCTAGGACCTTCTGTTCTGCAGATATTTTTTTAAATACACATGCACACATACACACACACACACACACACACACACACACACACACACACACACATCATAATACCTCACACAGAGATCTGGAGTTTGGAATCTCCTTTTAAAATATTTTTTTTTATTTATGTATACTTGTGTTTGTCTGTGTGTATGTGTGTGTGTGTGTGTGTGTGTGTGTGAGAGAGAGAGAGAGAGAGAGAGAGAGAGAGAGAGAGAGAGAGAGAGAGAGACAGAGACAGAGAGAGACAGAGAGAGAGAGGGAGAGAGAGAGAGTGTGTGTTGTGTGTAGGTAGGTAGGTATCCATGAAAGCTAGAAGAAGGAACTAGGTCCCCAGTAGCTGGAGTTACAGGTGTATGCTAACAACTAAACCTGGGTGCTGGAAACTGAATTCACAAGTGTTCTTAACCACTGACCTATCCCTCTAGCCGCTGGAGTTCAGTAGAAAAAATACCTAGACAGGCTTGGCAATACAATCATGTTACTCTCAGCTATGTGAGAAACTGAGGCACAAAGATAAAAATTCAAGGACTTCCTGAACCACTAGATTATTTCAGGAAAATGCAGGCTCTGAAAAAGATCCTGCCTTACACTCCAATGTGAGCACTGAGGATGTTCATCAGCGGTAGAGCCTTTGTGTAGTATATGCAGGGCCCTAGGCTCAATACACCAGGATACAAAAAGAAAGACAAAGAGAGAGAGAGGTCACACTTTGTTCTTTTTTTCATGTGGAAATTAGCTATTAATCATGTTTGCCACCCACTTTAAGTATGGTGGCACGTGATCTCATCTCACCTCTGCCCTTGTCTTCATAGATTCCTGTCAGACCTGAGTTTGGAGACTCTGTGTGCCCCCGATTTTTTCCCTAGACCCCAGTCCCTTTTGTTTTCCTTCAGCCCTATCCTTCCTTTCTTGGCAGTTCAACCCTTTAGTCAGCACAATTCCCAGTGAGAAAATCCGGCCCTCCTTCCCATTTTCTTTCTTCTTTTCATCTGAATCATTCTCCTTCTTTGCCTTCTTCCCCCTCACATCCCACAGAGTTTCCTCCTCAGAAGCAGGAGAACGCCTTTATAAAGCTGGAGCGATGAGCCAGAGTCTCCTGGAATGAACCTAGATAGCACTGCTTCTACAAGACACTAAATAGATACTTGAACTCACCTCACACTCTGATATGTGAGCTGCAGCAGTACCTGAATAATAACTACCAGGAAAACCAGGGAATAATTTAAAGCCACTCTATGTCTGAACAGATTTGGTAGCTTAAAACATATTTCAGCCCCAGAAAACAAAAGATTGAATCTATGAATATAAAATGAGTTGATATTGCTTGTTTTGTGGAGGAACATTTGTAGCGTCATTCTGCACCATAGTGGATGCTGTGGCCTATAATAATCTGAGCAATTTCCTCATGATTCAGCGATGATACAAGATTTCAACAGATGCTGCCATTGGAATGCAAGCCTCAGACAGTGAGAAAAAGTAACTTGGGGGTAGATTATAGGAGTCACTCGGTTTAGAAGGTATATGTCTGTCAAATCCTGTCATCCCTGAGCAGCTGCTTAGGGGAGGGATGAACTGTGTCCTACACAGTGACAACTTTGAGCAGGGACTACCTCAACCCCCCCCCACCTGGATCAGCACACAATGAGGACTATTCAAACATTCCAGGTGAGCTTCAAAAAGTTGGGGCTCTGAGTCATTTGTGGTGATAAGAACCCACACAATTGGAGTGGTATGTTCAGCTCATATTCCAGTACCTGGAAGAGTTTTCTCTTGTGTGTTGGCAACAGCTGTCCTTACACAAACACCCATCCTCAAATCACATTCCCAGAAAGATTTGTTTCCTAATCTAGTTCATTTAGGGAGGAAGAACTTGGGATCCATCCTTGTAGGGATGCCTGTCTACACTGTGTGTAATTGATGGGCAAGATGAAGGTTATAACAGCCAAAACCATGGAATCTTACAAAAGTTAAAAAGTTTCAGAAAGTCGGGAACTTGAGGTTAAGATGGTGGCTGAATCCTTGCCTCATTCTTCATTTATTGATCTCTTAGTCTGTGCATGTCCCAAGTGCTTCTTGCTACAGAAGGACGGGATGGACTAGAATAGAATATATTTTATTAAATAGTAATAATGACACAATTTCTTGAGTATCCCATGTGCAACTCAAGAAGTTATTAGGGACAATTGTAGGATTGAATCTCCTTTTCTTCCTTGAACTTTTCCTATATAAAGAATACTTTTGTAAGAATAAGGGAGATAATTTGCTCTACATAAGACCAATGGGAATGTTTCTGGCAGTGAAAAGTTAGGGATCAATATCAATCCAAGATGTGAATGAGAAACTTTATTAATGAAGATGACATGAATGGATACATAAAGGATTCATATACTTAACTTCTCCAGTGAGAAGACAGAAGTAATGGAGAAGTCCCAGTCTTGTGAAGACACCTGACCCGAGCAGGAAGCTGGCCTGCTGGAGCCCATCCCACAACTGGCCGCTCCCATTTCCTTTTTATTCCTGTGGCCACTGACTGGTGCCCTATAAGGGAGCTGAGTGGACAATGTTTGGCAGTGATGGCAGCTCAAATATCATTCACTGGAATGAAGCAAGCTTCTTTCTCAGATGACCTAGAATTTCCAGTTGGATCAAAGTCCCATCCTACAGGGTCATTTTTAGGACTTGCATAGTTGATCAGCCAAGAAAGAAGATGCCAGATGGAACAATTTGAATAAACATGATTATAAGGGGGAAAATTCTGCAAAATTTGGGGTCCAGAGAAATGTGCTGAGGCTTCAGGAATGTGGAGCCAAGATTTATTTTCATGTTCCTGACAGCTTCAATCAGGCCATCATTTCCTTAGTTTTTTTTCTTTTGTTTCTCTCTTCTGTGGAAACTTTAAAAACCTCGCATCAGCAATATGCCTGGTAAGAAAGATCCTCAATCGGAAATGTGTCCAGGGCCAGGGGGAGATTCTGAAATAATAGGGTATGGCAGAAGAAGGGGAGAATCACAACCCTGCGATCAGAAAAGAAAAGTTTTATGTGAACAAAAATAGAGAGTTAACAACAGAGAGACCAGTGTTTAAAGACCAACAGGGCCGGCCACACAGCTCAACATTTCAGATTGCCTATTTATTACAAAATGGAGATTTGAAGCTCTCTAATATTTTGGGTGCTCAGGAAAGATTGTCCATATGCTTCACCTAGAATTCAGAGACAGTTCCAAGTCTTGCTTGCACTGGATAGGATTGCCATCTTGGAACAATAGGACAAGTCTTATATTAAACGTGAAGAAACTCAGCCCTGGCATTCTCCAACTGGTGAAATAACTTCAATGCCCCCACACGACAGAGCTGGTTCTGTGCATAAGTCACTGTGAATAGGTTGATTGGTCTATCATATACAGGTAAAAGCACTTCTAACTCATCATAAGTGCTTGAAAATTATTAATTTTCTGTATTATAAGTATCTTAGTTAAGGTTTCCTATTGCTGTGAAGAGACACCATAACCTTGGCAACTCGTATTAAGGAAAACATTTCATTGAAAGTGCTCTCTATTACAGTTCCATAGGTTAGCCCATTATGAACATGGCGGTAATCATGGTGGCATGCAGACAGGTGTGGTCCTGGCTGACTGAGAGTGTTACATTTTGAAGGCAACAGGAAGTTGACTGACTGTCACATTGAGGGAAGCATAGGCAAAAAAAAAAAAAAAAAAAAAAAGAGAGAGAGAGAGCGAGCTTAAGGCCTGCCCTCACAGTGACATACTTCCTCCAACAAGGTCATACCTCATAACAGCACCACTCGATTTGAGGGCCATTGTCTTTCAAAGTACAATAGAAAGCAAATATTATTATTTCACTTAAACTCATTAAATCAAAACCCAAATATTGCAAAGGATGCAGGGCATGTAGAACAACACCTGAGAGAGAAACAACAGCTTTATATCTCTTAACATATTTATATTCCTATTACAGACTAGGTGTGATGGCTTATGCATGGAGCTCTGCTGTTTGGTAGGTGAATCATTTAAGCCTAGGAGCTCTGGGCCAGCCTAAGCAAGATTCTGAGATTCCCATCTCAAAAATTGAGTAAATAAAAATAAAGTCCTTTGAGTTCAAGACCGAATAGCATCTCCTGAGGTTTCCCATGGCACGATGCCCGAGGCCACACAAAGAAAAAAACAGGACATATTTATTTGCTTCTCTAACGTCATTTTTTTTTCTTTAGCCTGTCCTCACTGATCCAAGCTAACTGCTGCTTCCCTTAAGATTCAACCCTGACTCCTAGACATTCCTCCTGCAGCAGCAATCTCACCATTTTATAATGATTTGTTTAAAAGTCAGTTTTGATACAAATTCTAGGCATCCATCCTCAAAAGACAGAACTATGTTCCATTTATCTTTCTACTTCTGGAGTCTAGTAGACCATCTGGCCCATAATGGAGAAGGAAGGAGAAGGGACGCCAAGGTCTTTTCTTCCCTTTTCACTTTCTGCCAGTTTTTGCTAAATTTCTTCACCGGGGCTGGGGAGAGGCTACAGTGCTTCTCAGGCAAGTGTGAAGACCTTAATTAGGGTTCCAGAACCCATAAGTCAAGCGCCATAGTTCATGCCTGTAATCCAATGGTGCTATGGAAAGATGGGAAACAGAGACAGGAGGATGCCCAGAAGCTCATGTGCCAGCCAGACTGGCCTGAGCAACTCTGTCTCAAGATGGAAGGTGATAGCCCATGACCGAGGTTATACTCTAGCCTTCAAATGTGCGCTCAAGTGTGTACACATCTCCACTCACATATGTACACACACACACATCACAGACATGCGCACATATGTATGCACATACACCGACACACACACACATGCATGCATACTGCATACATACACAGACACACATACACACATACACATACACACACAGTGAGAAATTCTACCTTTGACTTCATAAGGGAGAGTCCCTTTGGCTGATAAACAAGGAATGTTTATTCTTTCTGGACAAAGAGCACAAAGATATATGCATGAAACTTGTAATCATGGAAGCCCCATGTTATGATTCTGGCCCATGAGGTATTCATGTAAATTGCTGTAGGAGTCTTCTGTGAAAGCTTTTACACAGGGCACATGCAATTGACTAACATCTTCATTTTCCGCTTAACTTTTCTGGGACACAGATACAATTTCTGGAGCTACAACAACATTGGGAGAAAAAGGCTGCAACACTCATTATCTGATCTGTTACTTAACAGCTGAGGAGAATTCTGAACTGATAATAGTCTTTTTTTCTTTTTAGACATGCCAGGGCTAATTCATTCTTAAGATAATTATGCTTGCTTTCCCCTCACATGGGAATGCTTTTTGTTCAGATTATCACAAGACTGGTTCCTTCTGAAAGTCAGACATCAAGGCAGAACATCACGTCACAAAGGGCCTCTTTGACCATACTATCTGAAAGTAGCTCAGCACCCTTTGTCTGGATTCTTTAATGTTTTTATTTTGCAATTGCATTTATTACTATCTGAAATGATCTTTCTAATTTGCATTTCTTGCTCACCCTTGTCACACAGTGTGTCTGCTAGACCTTATCTTTTTCATTGTGGCTGGAAGAATGTGAGGCCCCTTGGGGATGCTGACTTTTGGGTTAGGCAGGAATGATTTCCCATAGAAGATAATACCATACACATCAGATTATAATTTAGGAAATTACTGGGTAAACACAGTTATTACTTAACTCTAAATGTAGTTCATGTTGCACTTTGTCCCTTAAGAAACTCATTACTGTTCGTTTTGCACATGAGAACAGACACATAGCACCAGATGCCACACAAGAGTTTATTCAAGGGAGTCACTGAGCGGGTATGAGGGAGGGGAGTGGAGGAGGAAAGAGATAGCTTTTGCCTGGTGGAGCAGGTGGGCACAGATTTACATAGCCACACCTAGGGGCGCGCCCTCCATAGGCCTATTCTGCCATGTTGTGTTTGCCTCGTGGCTGCTACATGCCAGGAATCCTTACAGTTACCATCTTGACCTTAGCTGGGATGGCTTGCTTATTGTGTCGGGTGAGCCACCTCTCACTCCTGACAGTTTACCATAGTTAAACTGCTTCATAAATCTCCATTTACCAAGGGAGAGTTAAAATATTTTTGTTTGTTTGTTTTTGTTTCTGAGGCGCACTCAGAGTCAGGTAATGTTTTAATAATTTCTTGAGTTCCACTCTCTATACTCCTTCCTGCCTTATCATAGTTCATATCTATCTTGTGAAAATTACCCCCGGGGCCATTTCAAAGGCACTTCACCTAACTTCCTGCCCTCCAGAATGGTTTCTGAACTTCATATCTTTTATGTTGCTAAAAGGCAGAAAAATACTCTTTTTGGAGGGGAGCTCATCCTTCTGTTCTGGTTTTTAATGTGAATAGGCTGGCAGGCCAGCGCAAGACTAGAATTGTAGTCTGATATTCAGAAAAGCGACTACTTTCCTTTTGGGCTGAACATGCCTCTTTGTACCAAGAGCATGTGGGAGGAGTCACAGGGTATGGGTCTCGTGCTGTATGTGCTTAAAGCATAAAACGTGCTTAGAAGTTGTATTAGACAAAGCTAAGAAATAAGTTGTGTATGTCCCAGGCATTATTAGTTATTTTCAAACTTCCAGCTGTCCTTTTTTTTTTTTTTTTAGTAATAATATCTTTCCTTTTTTTTAAGAAAAAAATACATTGTCCTCTAGAAAGTCTACAGGGGCTATGTGACCATTAGCTATAGTTTCAGATGAAGCTCTGTTAGGAAAGGCCCCTGACTCCTTTTCTTTTTAGGATTCAGTGCTGGAACTCTTGTCAATCTTGAATCATAAAATGAGGTAAAGATAAATGCCATGAACTAGGAATAAGGGTAGAGTCATGGTTTTATAAGCCTCCATACCTGATTCTGAATTGCCCATTCTAAGGCTTTTCTGTGAAGGTATAAAATCCTTGTGTCTTTGAAGGACTTTTTTTTTTTTTTTAAATGTAGGCAAACAAAATTCTTTCTGATGCTTTTGTAGGAAGAACAAACAAAACAAAACAAAACAGAACCTCACCTAATTCTTAGCCTGCATCCCAGGCTTACTAAGTCAGAAATTATAGGCATGAAAGTTAGGAGCTACAAATGTTTAAAGCTGCGTCTGTGATTCCCCTGGGTAGCTCAGGCTGAGAATCACTGTGTCAGGCCAGCAGGCCTCTATGTGGTGAGTTCCAGAGTCTCCAGGGGAATGTGGTGATGCTTGTTATCAGTCTGGATGTTCCGGCCTCAAGCTCGGAAGCTTTAGATTTTCAGACCTGAAGGCAGGTTATTTCCATATGGATGGTCCAGGGATCACGTCAGAAAAACACTGCTTTAGGCAATGGGAAATGCTTGGAATTCTTAAAAGCACAGAGGTAAAGAGATCAGAAGAGCATTTAGGGAGGATTAGTTTGGAGCCAGTGACCAAACTGAAGACAAGAGGTGAGGGACTAAAGGCGGGCAGACCATTTAGGGTGCAGAGAGCAGGAGATGTCCTGGGTACATACATATCTGAGCTCAGGATGCTTACAGATATGCTAAAAAAAAAAAAAAAAAAAAAAGGAGGTTCAACACATCCTGAAAGCAATAAAATACTATATATGAGGCTATTGGTAAGGGTAACTTCAAGGTAGCTGTAATGATCAAAGAACACACAAGGTTGTGCCTCCTTCTAATCTTGACCTTAGTGTTCCATTCTTAGCTTAATATGAGTCTGCAGCTGAGAATGTGGGCTTTTTGTTTATATGACTGTATCTATGACCTCCCATCAATCAGAAACATTTGTTTATAAAACAATTCAGTTTAAAGACTTGAATGCTTTATCCAACAAGATATGATCTCATAAATAAATTTGCTCTCTCGCTCTGTCTCTCTCTGTCTCTGTCTCTATGTGTGTGTGTGTGTGTGTGTGTGTGTGTGTGTGTGTGTTTAAATCTGTACATAAATATATATTGTGGAGGTTGGGGAAATGGGTAAGTAAGTAAAAATGAGGACCCAAGTTCAAACCCCAGAACTCATAATAAAGAGCTGCACAAAGTGGTACAGCATTGTAATCAAAATGCTGGGGATGTGGAGGCTAGGGTGAGGATTCTGGGGGTTGCTGGCCAAATCAGTCAGCTCTAAGTTCAGTGAGAAACCATGCCTTTGTAAAAGTAAGGTGGATAGCAGTTGAGTTAGGCATCTGATGTCAACTTCTTGCCTTGACATATGTGTACATTCACATACAATCTTATCTTTCAAAGTAGAAAAATAAATAACCAGGCAATTGAGTTACCACTGTGGCCATGCATGTCCTAGTATCACCTTAGCATGTAAGTAGCACTGGCATGCTCTCATGGACTACAGGCTTAAAAAAGAATTCTCAAAGGTCATCTCAGGGACTAGTGATCATTTACTGTTCAAAATAAAGCCAAAAGCCAAGTTTTGTTTAATGAATCAAATTAAATATCACCTCACATACTGATAACTGAGTTACTATAATAATGGAAGAGTAAACCCCAGGAATGATTCCTTGTCATTCTCAAATCAGTATATTAGTTTTAAAATTACAACAGAAGAAAAATAAGTCAACTCTGGTAAGAATGACATACAACGTTTAACCTCTTCCATACTTACTAAAGTCAAGATAAGAATTAAGAACATCTTAAAAAAAAAAAAACCTGTAAATTTAATAAAAATACAAGACACAGCAACACAGAACCATCTCTTCAGGATGCAGGCATGAAAGAAACATGATCTTACTCTCTAGTACTTCATTATTTAAATAATGAAATGATGGTAGATCTTGTAAAGTTCATTTTAAATTCAATTTTTTTTCTCTAATGGGAACATTTATAAGCATACTCTAACAAGCTGAAAGTCACTCGATCCATTCAAATGGTAAAAGGGGAAGTCTTGCAGGCAATAGATCACTTTTCGTGAGTCCATATCCTACTGAGTTTAGTTGCTAATACTGGTCTCTTACAAGCAGGGTATGGTGGTGCAGGAGTATAATGTATAACCTCAGAATGTGGGAGGTTGAGGCAAGAAGATAAAAAGTTTGAGGGTGGCCTGAGATGTGCAGAGCAATCTTAATAAACCAAGTAAAAGAGCACCCTTTTTGACCTGGTAGGTGTCAGTACCTTGTCACTTACTGGGGATGATTCTTATGGCTCTTAACAATATTAGCGCCATTAAGAGGCCACTGCTTGCTCATCCTCCCTAGCAAATCAGGGAGGGAATATGAGTGACGCCTCACATAAAGGACCATTGGCTGGTCTCCTTCCTATTCTCTTGTGGTTGTGGTTTTGGTTTACTTTCATACACCAACAGTTACATCGGATAAAACAAGGTGCAAACCATATTGGAGACATAGAACAAATCCATTTCATTCTATTGTCACAAATTTTATCCCTAAGAGAGACAACAGTTGTGCAAATATAAAACATTTGGTCTCAGATTGTCATTTTGTGGGAGTGGAGGATATGTAGAAAGTTCTGGACAAAACTCTACCTTCACTGTCCTCCCCTTTACACAAAGCAGGACCAAGAATGCTTGTGGCGTGTGGAATTGTGTCCTGCCCAAATTTACACATTACATTCCTACCCCTGTGTACTTAGAATGTATTCTGTTTTTGAAAATACTGCCCTGCTGGTATAACAAGTTAAACTATAGTAAGATCACACTGGTCTCCTAGTTAAGGTGGACTCCTAATCAGTGTATTGGTGTTCTTGCAAAACGGGGGACTTTAGATACAGATATATGCACAGGGGAATGCCAAATGAAGTTCAAAAGCACAGATGCTTCAACAAGTCAGAGAAGATCCAAGATCTCAAGCCGCCATGAGCAGGGAAACATGGGGTGAAGCCTTCCTCATAACCAACTGGTCAGCTTTTTGACTTAGCCTTCTCACTTCCATAGCTCTGTTTGTGTGACCTGGCCTACGACATTTTTAGATTACAGCTCTTGCCATTGGATTCAGCATTGTGATTCCATCACCATTTTGCTGAATAGCATATCTGTAATTTGTCTTTCACTTTTGGGCCAGTAAGAGTTAAATTATCTTTAAGGAAAACACATATATAAGAAGGGAAAATATAGGTCGGAGTGGATGTCCTGGCACGCCTGCCAACTACAGGTCTCTTTGTTGACAGCTGGGGCTGCCACTGCCCACCTAGTACATCCTCCATCATGAGACTCAAAGAAAGCTGTGGTAACTGCATCCAGGGTCACCCAGCTCTTCATCAATCTTCCACCCCATAGAACTGCTGCTTTCTCAGGCAGAGTGTCAAAGGGGACACTATGAATAAACTGCTGTTCTCACTCCTTTCTCTCACACATATCAGCTTCGGAACACACAGGACAAAGGAATAAAACAGAATCAGCTGAAAGTGGGATTGGAAAGAATAGATTGAAAAAAAATCAGAATTGAAAAATGAACAAAACTGAAACAAAACTGATGTGGAAGGAAGAGAAAAACATTATGTTTTGCAGTTATGTTCTCTATGACACTTAGCACATTGCAGCAGAGGGCCACCATGAAATAAGGATGCTTTCTGTGAACAGAGTTCAGATTCTCCCAAATTATTTTTAGGTTTTCATCACTCAATTCTCTATGTGGTGCTTATGACTTTCATAGCTCAGTTCCATATACAAACACCCTTGTGATTATCCATCAACTAATAGAATGTTGGAATAATGAAGGCAGGAAGCTGAGAAGTCATTCCATTCCACGCTCTCATTTAGGTGTACACTGAATTGAGCAGAAATGATCCTTGTCATATAGCACATTAAGAACCAGGTTAGAGATTTTTGTAAGTATTCTATGACTTATGAATGTTCTAGGCTGACTTACATGAAGAAAACAATCCTAAACTGACTTTTAAACTTCCACATCTCCATATCTTTGTAAAGTGCTCAAGAAAAGGACATTAGATGGCTCTCTAGGGGGCATTTTCAATATAGAAAATACCTCAGAAGATAATGTAAGAAAGAAAGGCAAACAAAATTTATTCCAGCTAACATTTATTTGCAAAGTGTTTGATGAATTAATAGAAAAATTTAAATAAGCATTTCTTGACAATCTGAGTTCTCAGTGTTTAAGTAGTTATTAAAACACTGATCTAAATATAATACCAGCACTTATTATATCATATACAGTTTCTTCATGGTACCACGAGATTTGGTCCTATGACTTATTGATCTTATTTGTCTTAAGGACCTGAGACAGGAGGTGACTACAATCCTAGCCTCACACAGTACCCTATTTACACCTGTTAGGAAGATCTGGCAGATTCCCTTCCTTATTTTGACTTTCCAAGAGCCATTAAGATAAGGTGTAGGTGTAAGAATGTCACAGTCCAACATAGACACCATAGAAGCAGTGCTAGGGACACTAGCCACAGAACAGCCCTGGAGCTTTCTGGGGGATGCTGACTTCATAGATACCCTTCTTTGTCCTTCCAAGAAAGAAATGTAGTTGATGGGATCAGCACTAGAACAGGAAAAGAGGACTGGGTTTTAGTCTCAGAGCAGCCTCTGATGGGGCCGTGCTACCCTACAGCTGGGCGCATGATTCTTACTCTGTCTACTGAGTCCACACATTGAGTTCTCTCAATGGCCTGGGATCAAGAATGACAATGAACTGGTAGATAAAGAAGTGAGTGGGGTTCAGAGCATGAATTCCACTAACGACTTAAAAGATAGTAAACATCTCGAATCTTTTCCACTCCCAAATCTCCATATTCACTGATTAAGTTTCATCCGATGCCACTTTAATTTACCCAACCTCAGAATCCTATATATATATAGTGCCAAAGAGCCACATTAACTCTTTGAAGGTGCCTCAAAAGTCATTTTGGAAAGAAATTTCAATTTGACAGGGTCTAGATTGTTGCCTTCCTCTGATATGTGTATATGTACACACATACCTCCACATACATACATGCATGCACCCAAAACAGTGCATAGCAATGCTATTTTGACCTGCCAAATAAATCAGTTTTCCATATTTTGTATTTAAAGAAGCTTATGGACCATTTTCAGTATTGATATTTAAACATTCTACCCCCCCCCACACACACACTCCATGTGTACCATCTAGAAAAAGATTTGGGTTATAAATACATAATAGCTTGACTGTCCTGTCAGAGGAGACTTTGCAGTCACCTATCTAGGTCAGTTTTGAAAAACCTTAGAGTTTGAAAATAAAGGGCATGTTGGATCAGCTCCTGACCCAAACACAGTATGAGATAATGTGTAATCATGCCGCTAAAGATGACTGTCCTACCCAGAGCTAGTCAGCGAGAGCATCATCATCTTCAGAAGGCTTCAGTTAGTCAGAAATGAGAGTCCATAATGTTTTTGTGGTATCATTCTAAATTACTTTTGTCTTTTTATTTCCAATCTGGCTTCACTTTCTTTTTCCTTGTCTGCTTTTCATTGTGCCTCCTCCCTCTCCCCGCCTTGCCAAATTAGGCTCTTGAACTAGGGAGATGCGGTCTGTGCTATAAGAAATAAATGAGTTCAGTTATCCTCTGAAGTCCTGCCTTGACTGTATTCTTATGAATAGCAGAATATCGATGCTGTGATGACTAGTATTGGACAAGCATTTGGCAAATGCAAAGAGCAAGTTTTGTTTGTCTTTGTTTCCTACAATGTATACTGCTTTATCATAAACTCCATGAATAGAAAAAAAATGACATCAACAAATAATCCAGTGTTGACCCTTTTGATGGTGACATCTTTAATGAAAACTTATTGAGACATCCTTTATGTACCTCAAATTAACTTATTTTCAGTGGGAAGTTCAGTGAGTTTTAATAAATACACAAAGTTCTAAAAGTGCCATCATTGCCCAATTCTAGAATATTTTTCTATTATACTGAAAAGAGATACTCTGTATTCCTACCAGGCCAGTCTCAGGTGACAACTAATTAACTTTCTGTCTCCATAGATTTGCTTTTTCAGAGGGAACGACATTTAATATAAATAATATTATATAAGGTGTGGTATTATATGACTTCTTTTAGCTCGCTTATTCTTTTTAAAATTTGCCCATATTTTAGCAATAATAAAAAAATCTTTTTATATAATACTCATTTTCATGGCAGCATTATGTATAGAAAAAGAGTAGGATTTCAGAGAAAAGGAAATATGGGGTCCAATCAGGTCTGTGACACTTTATAGCTAAGTTTTTCTAGAACGCCCCAGTATCTCTGAACAACAGATAATAGGCACTCAAAACAAAACAAAACAAAAACAAAACCTCAGTCTTTCTTCTTTGCTCAGCAATGTGTGTGCTTCTCATCCCCTCCTTCAAACTGTGCAGTGATTCTTATAGCCTGCCTACCAGTCATCACATCGAGGTTGGAATGAGAGCCACATAATGAAGCAATATCAGAAACAGAATTCCATCACTGGAAATCATGTCCTTCATTAGTGGAGTCCAGATGGTAAGGATCTAAAGGGATTTCCTTCAATCATATCACTGTCACTTCCTATAAAGAATGTTAAATTACATTTAATTAATTTTATAAGGTGGAATGTGTCAAATTCTATGCTAGACTATTGCAGGAATTTTATGTCTACAGAGATCTAAGAGCACACTTGCTTTCCATCAATTATTATAAAACTACCTCCATTAGCATTAACCCCAGATGACCAGGTAAGCGAGCAGCAAAGTGTTGCCAGGCTCTGAGTAAACTTCAAACCCTCAACTCTCAACGTTCATTCAGTGTGTCTAGCTCTTCCCTAAGTGACTCTGAGAGCTCAGTTCACTAAGTTGATCTCCTGCTCATTTCTCCAGCCTGCATCATTTTGAGTTCCTGACTAAAAGGGGCTTTGGATATGATCTCATCTTGAATTTAGGAAGACACTCACTTTCAGCTAGGAGCATCAAGTTTCTGTCTAAACCTGTTCTTCCCAGCCAGTGTTTCTCACTATTCAATTTATCACCACTCCACTTCACTCTGCACATTGCTTTTTCTTGATATTTGTTATAGCTATATCCTGAAACACATACTTTCCCATGATTTCCCAGGTTTACTTTCTGTTAAATACAGTATTAAAACAAAAGCTTCTCCATATTACTCCTAAATAAAATAGGTTTGCATAGTACTTTGTGTATCCCTCACTGAAGATAAATAAGAAAATTTATCTTTTTCGTGAAATAAAATTCCTATTGTCAAACATAAATGAGTTATTTTTCAAGTATCACGATTTTTCTTAACTTTATATGCCAGTAATGCTATTGTATATTATTGGCAGTGAAGATGGGAAACAGCGATATCAATTCTGTTTCCTAAGTGATCAGTCTGCAGCAGCACCAGGTGAATAGATGCATCTACACTTGTATTATGATAAAGCCACGCTCATAAAGAAAAGCTGCATAAAGGCTAGATCAGGACTGGATCAAGCACTTACAGTGTTTGTGAAAGGATCCTCACAATGCCTCTGGATGGACCCACTTTGACAATAGCAACTGTTGGCAAATAGTTGATTCTTTCCCTGATACTGAAGTCCAGATGGAATAGATAGAATCTCAGAAAAGGAGTTTTTATTTACTTGATTAGCAGAATAAATTCTATAGATTTGAGAATCCATAAATGTGATAAAAAATTAAAATGAGGTGTGGTGGATAAATCTAGCTGATGTTAACTCAAAGTTGTCATTTTCTGCACTGTGCACTAAACAATAACAGCAATAACAAAACACCATCTGGGTCAAACTTCCATTTCACACCTAGTAAAAGAATAATCTTTACCCAAGATTTTATTTTACTCACTTTAAGCAGTACCATAGGAATGTATTGCATGGCATAAATAATTTACTAAATCTAAGATTTAGTAAATACTTTTTCTCTCTCTAGCACAGATTACAAAATCATCTTCAAAAAGGATAATGTAACTTTCATGTACAGACATTCCCCTCACCGAAATTGTAAGCTCCAATTCCAGCTAATCAACTGAAAGTTAACTTTTTAAAACTCAGATAGAAATCACATACGTGCATGCATTTGTGTCTATCTGTCTTTATGTCTATCATCCCAATAACACAGCACATTAAGGGCTCCTTCATCTCGGGATGTTTGGTTAAATTCAGATTTGCTTTGTAGACATCATTCTGAGGCTCCAGTCACCATAGAATTCTGCCAGCATTCAAGTGTCATGTACACGAATTACTAGATAAAGTCAAGAGTCTCCTACCCTGAGATGGCAGCCAGCTTTTGGTGTGCCTGACGGGCCATTTCACAGCCTTTGGTTCTCGTCTTGTGCATTTCCGCCCGTAGTGAGGGGCAACTGACCGAGACATCCCCAATAGAAATGACCAACTCTCGGTACAGGGCCACTTGCGTGTTGAACTCCTGGACAAGCTGGAAAAGAAGCCAATTTCTTTTCACTGAACATTCACTTATCAACAGAAACTTAACTATGTTCGTGTACATAAACAGATTTCACTGACCTCTGTCTGAGCTGGCCCCTCAAATTTCCAGCTAAGGAACCTGTTTAAAGCTTAATGCATAAGGGTAACACGTCTCTTTATCCAAAGCTTCAGCAAGCTAGAAATGGAACCTCAGTTTGCGTCCCAGTTTCCCCCACTTTTAGACTCATTTTCTGAAGAGCAAGAGCATCTTTGGGAAGCTCTCAGGCCACTCCCAGGCCACTAGAGAATGATGCCAGGAGCTCTGAAATAGATGGTCTCTCCGCTACTGCTAGGATATGGATTTGAAGCGGCACAGGAAAAAAAAAAAAAAAAAAAAAAAGACAAGTCGGACACAACAGGCAAACCTTTCCCCTTCTGCCAGGCCACTGAACGCTTCTGGTTTGGACCCTGACAGAAAGACTGGCCACGTCCTGTCCTCTGCGCTGGGACCTTTCATCACCTCTGCAGCGCTCCTGCGCTCTGTTTGGGTTTGTTTGTTACTGTGTCACCACAAAGCCGCACCCCCACCTTCTCTCCCTGGCGAGCCAGCCTGTTCACCCTCTTTCGAGTCTACCATTCTCCCAGGGGTAGAGGCATCACCTTTAGCCTCTGACTCCCAGGATCCAGACCCATGACTTTTTTGCCTTAGCAGGGCCGTTTCGACCTGGGTGTCACCCCGCATCTGGGGGAGTGCAGATTTAAAAATAGTACATTATGCACGTGATCGGCATGGAGAGGCTGAGGGTGGGGAGTGGCTGGCACTCAAGCAAACGATTAAGATACACGACTCCCGCAACCCCCGTCCCCCGGGGGGGGGGGTGTAAAAAAAAAAAGGGAAAAAAAGCTCAGTTTTCACCCACCATCTTGCAGTCGTCCAGGGCTCGTTGGGTTTTGTGGGCGCCTTCGGAGCCGCTGCCCCTGCGCTCCCAATCCCCGCTCTGCAGCGGAGGCTTGCTGATCTGGAAGATCGAGGAGCGGGTTGACCGGCTGGGGCGCTTTTTGCGCCCATTCGGTGCAGAACTCATGCATACACATCCACCAAGCCGAAGCCGCTGGTGCAGTGCGCCCCGGCGCGGGCGGCCCGGTGGTTGCCCCTGCACGCCGCCGCGGAGCCGCCGGAGCCGGGACCTGAGACGCGCGCGGCTCACAAGGTTGCGGTTGGCTGCGCGGGTGGGTAACCTTCAGCTTGAAGGAGAGCCGGGGAAGCGCTGCCTGTGCGGTGCAGCATCGCTTCCACTAGCAGAGACGAAGAGGTGCGATCAAGTTCTGCTCAGTAGCATTGCCGGCCCTGTCCCGGGAGCTGGACGCTGCTGGCGCGGGCTCGCACCGCCTTCCTCTCGGCATGGATTGACAAGCTGAGCGGGGAGGAACACGCCGCCGGGCGGTTCCGAGTTTCCATTCAGATGGGGGAAGCGGCGTTCAAAAGCCTGCGCTGCAAGGTAGGGGGCGGGAGGGGGTGTCGCTCCTGCTTGGGTGTCTTCCCGCAGCGGTGCGCCAGGCCTGGAAGGGGCGAGCTGTTCTGCAGAAGGCAACTGGCACTAATCGGCCACCTTGATCCCTCGTCTCTGCTGGCTGATCTGTGTGAGGATCCTGATGAATCCGTGGCGGGACTGGCAGACGCACGGAGTCGGTCCGGCTGACGTTGGTCGTGGCCCCGCACATTGATAGGACAGGAATACTAATGTGATCCGTCCATACAATCTCTTTCCCTTCCACAGTTTATGCACTTATCCAATCAAATTCCCGGGAACATCAATTGCAATATTACTTCATCTGCTCTATTATTAGAAACGCAAAGTGTCATCAGAGTGGAGAACATTGCCACATGCTGGAACCTAAACATGGATTTCAAATAAACTGATTGGGGCTTAAGGCCGTTGTCATGTGAGAGGACACTTTTCTGGGGCCATAGGAGGGAGCGATATTTGTTTCAAAAGGAAGCTCTCTTGATCGCGTCCACGGACTGCCTTATTTCCCTGAGTTGCTTTTGTTTGGTCTTTATTTCTGGGAGGGACAATGAGGTCAAGGGTGAAAGCACAGGGACATTCAATCAACTAGACACTCATCCTCACGCCACCTCAACTGGTTGCAGGAGTTTGCCAGCAGAGATTTGGAGAGAGAGAGAGGGAGAGGGAGGGAGGGAGGGAGGGAGAGAGAGAGAGAGAGAGAGAGAGAGAGAGAGAGAGAGAGAGAGAGAGAGAGAGAGAATCTTCCCAAGGCACAAAATGACCCTTCCTCCTCCTTAAGGGAAGTCAGCCTCAGAACCAATGGAAAGAAAAGATCTCTAGAAAGAGGTGGAGTTAGGTCCTCAGCCAATCAGTTTTCCCCTGACGGTTGACTTTGAAAGAAAAATCCTCCTGGAAGGAAGAGGGAGTGGCAGGTCCTTAAATTCTAACACCCTAAACACTTGCCCCCAGGAGAGGAGGCCTAAGTAAACTTGTTCCCCCAGGAGAAGTAGTTACGTGCTGAACACCTCTTGAAGAACCAATCAGAGGTTCCTGGTGACTATCTTAGGTAAATGTGGAGCGGACACAGAAAGGAGAATGGGAAATGGCAACAACGTACTTTGAAGTACTTCTAGACTTTTTTCTTTCTTTCTTTTTTTCTTGATATTAAAATATAATTACATCTTTACAACTCTTTCTATGCCCACCCCTTGGCTGCCCTTAGATTCGGGGCCTCTCTATTTTTCTTTTACTGGTCTTTTATACCCATTGAGAAGGTGTGAGATAACAGCATGTTTGGCTGTTGTCTCAGGTCTTGACACGGTGCCCCTAAAACCATTGTACTGTCTCAGTGATAGGGGTGGTGGTAATGACCTGTTGCAAGAAAGAGCAATTCTTAAGTGGCTCAGGACTTCCAGCTCTACTCTCAGCCTCCAGAGAAGGGAGAGGATTTGTAAAGGGACCATCAATGGCCACTCCTTTATGTGATCTTGTAAAGAAACCCATGAGAAATCTTCCACCCAGATGGCACCGGGAACTTTAATGTTGGGAGCAACATCTAGGTGCTAGGAAAATGGCATGCCCAGGACATACATAATAACAGCATCCTCTACCCAATACTTGGTCCTTCTAAAAATTATATATGTGTGTGCGTATGTTTGTGTGTATATGTATTTTAGAATTTTATATTTACATAAAATGTTCCTCCATTACTTCATCTCAATCCCTTCCCCATCCCCCCCATTACCATTCCCTTTCACAATTTCAAGTGTTCTTTTTTTTTCTTTTTAAGTTCACTGAGTCCACATACTGCTATCAGTATGTGCATAGGTATAAGACCATCTTCCATCATGGGTAACCTCCGGGGGCTTACATCTTTGATGAAATCCCCCCCCAGAATGCATCAAGTGTGAATCCCTCTTGAGCTAGGGTTAGGGCTTCAGGACCCCCTTTCTTGTACACAAAGAGGATTTTTTTGTTGTTGTTGTCTAGATTGATCTAGCTTGGATCTTGTTCATGCTACCACAACTCTTGTGAACTCATATGTAGAACTTCTTTGTTGTTTCTGGAAAAACCTGGTTCTCTGAAATCATCTACCACCTCTGGCTCTTACAATGTTTCCATCCCCTCTTCCATGATGATTCTTAGCTTTGGAGCATATACAATACAGTTATCCCTTTTAGAATTAAACACTTTGTAGTCTCTTATTCTTTACTTGGTGGCCAATGGTAGGTCTTTGTGTTAATTGATATCTACCGTGTTGATATGTTACATATTTAATAAAACCTGCAATATCAGAGAGAGGAAACACCACAGTCAAATCTCATCCAGCTATCTACCAGCTTCCTCAGCTTCGCTCCTGGTTGCTTCTAATTGCTGCTGCTTTCCTAAGCCTGCCTTAACTACCCTCTTTACCCAGCTGTATCCCTTCCAGGTTAAGATTAAAGACATGAGCTACTCTATTTGGTAGTCATTCTTGAACTCACAGAAACACAGAAAGACTCCTGTCTCTGGAATTATGGGATTATGGGTCACTACTCCTGGCTTTCCTTGTACTGGATTAAAGGTGTGTGCCATTGAAGCTCAGCTATTTGGCCTTGTACTCACAGAGATCCAGAACTCCCAGAGCTATGTGAGTTACCACTGCTCTGTTATCCATGGAACTCCCAGAGCTACCTCTGCCTAGATTTGACTGTGAGTTGATATCTTGATATTCCAGGTTTTATTAAATATGTAACATATCACCACAATCTACTGTAAAAAGAAGTGATGAACCAGCCTGCCTCCATCTCAAGCTTGAAACTAAGGTTATTCTTGTTTATAATTAAAACTGTTTTTCAAGGATTGGGCTATGCCCATCTGTAACCTCCACTGCAAATGGTTCTATACAGCCTGTCCTAGAAAACAGCAGCCATGTCTGTATTTCAAAAGATTAGTATGACCATATGTTGTTATGATCACCGTGCTATGACTGCCTTGCTTTGACCCCTTATAATCATTTCTTTGTTTCAGGAGAATATTATGGCCAACTTGTTACGCTTATGTTCTGCCTCTGTAACCCTATCTATTTGCCTGCCTGATCCCCCATTTGGAAACTGATGTGGGCTGTCCTTCTGTATGCTGTGAATATCATTGGTTAATAAAGGGACTATTTTGGTCTATGGCAGGGAATCTTAGAAGCAGGTGGGAAATCTGAGCATAGGTACAGGTGAAGGAAGGCAAAGTCATGAGAGACAGAAGCCTGTCACCCAAGGACCAAGGTGTAAAGAAATAGGTAAAGCCACGAGACACATGGCAAAACAGATTAATGGAAATGGTTGAGTTAAGATGCAAGAGCTAGTTATCAATATGACTGAGCCATAGGCCAAGCAGCATGTAATTAAAGCATCTGAGTCATTTTGGAGGGCTAAGCAGAAGCAAAGGTTCTAGATCTTGTGACTAGGCTGGGCCAGAAATTCATAAAACAGGAAACCCTATACTCCTACTATAAAATCCCTTATCTTACCCATGTCTAATATTGATCTCTTGAACAAAACATAGGGAGAGACAACCCATGTACGTGAATAAAAAATGCTTTAATTAATTGGTTGCTTTAATTAATTTGACTGTAATGTGGGTCAGTGGTCTTTGTCCTTGAATCTGTGGGGTTAACAGAAGTTTCTCTAATGAGAGTTAAAAAATGCACTTATCTATGACTGTAATAACAAGTCATAGGGAGTTGGTTTAATACTATATCCATTAGCAAAATAATTGTAGTAGGTCCTTCCCTAGGGCCTATGACATACTTAGCCATGGGATCTTGGCCTCTATAATATTAGGCATGAGTTTCATCATATGAAGATGGTGTTAAGTCCAATCAGAAAATGGTTGATTATTCTTATTTCACTTATGCCTCTGTTACATCTTACCAGGCTAGTCTTTATGATAGCTCATAGGCTTCAAGATGGGTAAGAATAATGATTGTGTTTCTCCTTTGGTACTTTGCATAGCATCTTCCACTATTATAAAGCTAGCCAATAGGAATAAAGCTTCCAGGTAGGGCAGCAGTTTGATTTTTACCATGTCTTATGACTCAAGAAGAGGTGTCATCTGCAATAGACCCTTATCTGGAGGATAATCAAAATCAGTGAAAACAGCCTGCAGTATTTGTGGGTCCATGGGACCCCACTGATTAACAACTCTAAAAGAAGTAACCCATTCCTGACACTGAGCATTTACTTTGATAGTCTATGCTGTCTAGGAGAGGCCCTTTATCCAATTTTAGGATAACTCCATTTAAGCTCTTTTTTAAAAATATGTATATGTATATATTTTAGAAAACTATATATAAACATATATAGAATTTTCTAAAGCTCAAGTTACTTAAATAACACTAAAGATTGTTGAGGGTTTTGAATTTCTTGTATTTATTTATGAGGGGGTGGGGTACATGATGCATGTGGAGGTCACAGGATATTTGTAGGGGTCATTTCTTCTCTCTTTCTACCATGTGGGTCCCAAGGATGGAATTCAGGAATGCAGGCATGGTGACAGGTATTTATACTATAGTTGCTAAGCCATCTTACTGACTCCAAATGACTCTTGTATTTGGTGTTCTGGAATGACATATGCTTTTCAGTAATAACTGAAAAGCGTCCTGTGAGTTCTTGTTGTAAAATTTCAAACCAAAGAAGGAGAATTGTGGGAATTCCTATTTGATCTCACTTGGACGGAAGAGTGGATAACTCCCAGACACAACACTTTCTACTGACAGTGGGGAGGGCAGACCTGAGGGATGAAGAAGTCCTTATACCTGTTGAATCTAGGGTCAACTCTAGGTATTGTGTGTCATAATGATTAGAATAGTAGGATGCCTTATGGTTATCAATGAGAGGAAGTGGTATTGGAAAAGATATTACTTACTTGGTTGTTAAGGAAAAACAAAACCTAGCAGTTGAATACCTCATTGAATATCCAGCTTCATTTTCATATTATTCCACCCAAGACAATCAGTTTTACCACAGACAGTAGAGAAAGGAGGTCTGGGTGTTCCTTCCCCTTCTCTGTGGACAGCTGCCTCTGGGCATGTCAGGGTAAAAGAGCTCACTTGTCTCCTGTCTCTCCTCCAATATAAGAAGATACAAGATGAACCTTCAGCCAGTCTCTGGACTTTTCCTCTATCTGAACTCTCAGTGTGTTCTCTCTGTCATGTGTGTAGGGAGGAAGGGCTGAAGAACTGATATCACATAATTGGGATTGGGTGGGTGATGAGGTTGGAGGTGGTGAGAAATAAAACAACAAAAGGGACTAAGGAACTCTACAAAGACTTGGGCAATGCCCATTTGTTCAATCTTTAAGTAAACCCCATTTGTTACTTATCATCATACAATCCCTCCACACAAAGAAGAGACCCTGCTGTAGCACATGGTTGGTAGGGTTGATGATGATAATAAAAGGAATAGAGACTGCCTTTTCTGGCATGGATGAAGAGCAGGGCACTGGCACTTGGGGACCTGGTAATCTTTGGCCACTCTTCAGGAATTTCACCTCTTTTCTTTTGTAAGAAAATAGTGACTTCCACCAGATCTGATACTTAAAGCTCCCCAGTGGTATCTTTCTACTCCAGCTCCAGCCATCTGGTTTCTACCCTCCCCAGTCTGCCTAGAGATAATTTCAGCAGATTAAAAGAAAAAAAATAGGCAACATAATTGCATTACCCTGTTTCCATGCAGGAGGTGGGAAGAGGGGGAAATGAGGTATTAAGGAGTCAAATGCAATGCCACATCTTAAGGACTACAGACTTGCACACCTGCTGAGGATTAAGCAGAAATTGTCACTTGCTTGTGCCCTTTGCCTTTCCCAGATACAAGCCATTTTCCTGAAAGGAGGGAAAATAGCATCCATTCCAGAGCTGTCTCTCCCAGCTACAAATGCTGTAATCAGAATAGCAGCAGGCAGGCTTAGTTCCTCACCTTCCCCCACACTCAAAACAGCGTGAATTTACATTCCTGGGGCTGTCTGACTTAAAGTACAGTTGAGAATCTCAGGAAGAAGGACATGTTTTCTAGTTACCTAAAGCTAGGTTAGAAGCCTCTCTGATGATGAGGTCCCTATGATGATAAAGGTCACAGCATAGATTGACCTCAAACATAAAACACCCTTTACATTTCACATCCTCTCTATTGGAATTTTATTGAATTCATTTTGACTTGGGATCCAGAAAAATGGAGTAACAGAGAACATCAGTGTAGAGTGCAAACAAACAACTGGTACGTGTGTTCTGATTGGTGCTTTAGGAAAACATGGAAGGGGTAAGCTATGAACTGGCCTGGGCTTTCATGGAAGGAGATGCTGAAGGCAGGCTTTACCTGGAAGTCAAAGGAAGTACAGGTCAGAAAGAGTGACTTGGAAAGGTTATCTATCCCACAGTGTCTGTGCTAGGGGCAGAGAAAAAGGACTGAGGCATGGGTTTTAGAAGTGGAGAAGAAGTGGACGTAAAGAACCAGAGAAGCACCTCCATTTTTTGAGCAAAAGCTCCTCAACCCCAGTGTTGAGATGAACATGAGGTCTGTAGAGGGACACAGCACGAACAGGAGATGGCCCAGGGGCTAGCAGCTAATTAACGATGAAATGTCCCCACCCAGAAGATAAGCTAGGGAAGATTTGGCAAACATTCAGGATAAAATAACAGAGGAACTCTGGAAAGTCCCCAATGCTAATCAGAATTGTATCCATATTAACACCCCAACTGATATATAACTTTGTGACTTTTGCCTTTAAAAAACTCAACTTGCAAATGGGCGGACACTTCCCCTGGCCACTGTCAAGCCTGTGTGCCTGGCCACTGTCAAGCCTGTGTGCCGGACCAAAGTCCTTGTTGTGACTTGTAATTTTCAATAAACCTTGCTTTTGCATTTCAGAGAGTTCTCATCTCTGGTGATCTCTTTGGGGGCCTCGAGACCAGGGTACAATACTAGACAATCGTGTTATTATTATTATTTTTTGATAGTACTCAATGACCTGATATTACCATTATAAAGAATTTAATGAATAAGCTACATGATGAATGATTTATTTCTACTAAAAATAGGACAAACACAAAATAATTGGGACATTTGTCTATTGATTTTATAAAATTTTTGGTTTTGATAGGGCAATACAGATTTTCTTGGTCCAGAAGCTTATAAAATTTGGGAGCATCCACATCCTTCAGTTACTTTTAAAAAATATTTTAAAGAGAAAAAATTCAAAATTTTAATACAAAAATCACATATCTGATGCTACAAAAACTTTATGGTTAATTCAAATCTTTGGGAATGTTTGGTTTACATATGTGACAGCTTTATGTTTTAATTTTCCTTTGAGTAGTAAGTAGACAGCTGAGCTGAAAGCCTACAGCTGCTGGTGGCTACCTTTGCTATTTATGGTCCCATACTGCTTCATATTTAACCCAGAGAATCAAAGTAGAGAACTAGACCAGAACATATAATCTAAACATGTAGACTCAGCACTAAAGAGGTCAAATTGCACTTACAACTCAGTTACTTGAACAACAACAACAACAGTTTAAATAAAGTCAGTTGGATTTGAGATTCTGTCATGGATAATCAAAACAGTCTGGGCTAATACAATATTTAAAGAGCCGTTAATCAAAGACATGGGATACCTCTAACTAATCTACTTTGAATGTTCAGTATGAGCAAGGAATGGTAGATATATGAAAGAAGGTCAAATAAGAATAAGATAGGATTCATCCTTCCAAGGAATGTATACTTGAAAGTGAAAACAGATAGACAAGATCATCAAGAACAGGATGTATACAATTTCTGTTATGTATAAATACTTTCTGTTATGTATAAAACCTACACAGGCACTTAGAGCTAGATCTCTAGATGATGTCATTAGAAAAGGCAACCCAAGAGAGTTATCAAAGAATAGGCAGGTAAGGAGAGTAGCAGCACTTAGGGGACATATCTAATAGCAGAGAATGGCTTAGAATACAAAGAGCAACCTGAGTAGAGCTATAAACGGGAGGCTCATGTGGTAGCATTGTGAACGAGGTACCTCGAGCAGGATAAATAAACTGTCTGGCTCTTATGATTTGAGCAGCAGAGAAACTGCAATGATTTACTTTGGATGACAAAACACACCTAATTTGAGACCACACTGGGAAACTGATATACCCAAAGGACTAATCTTTCTTCTACCATTGACTTCCCACATGTCAGCAGAAGAGGTCGCCTTAAAGGCTGAGTGATCAAGGACAGGGTTTACACATGGGTGGGAGCTGACAGAAGCTAAGAATGGAATAGTTCACTGTAGAACATTCAGATCAGAACAGTTTGGTCCTGACACCAGGATGGGAAAGTTCATGAGCAAAAGGGGACTGTTGCCATTTTTTCAACTAAGTAAATTAATAAGAGGCCAGTGTCATTTAAATGAAATTAATTTGGCAGTGAGGGGTATCATACATCAAAAAAAAAAAAAAAAAAAAAAAAAAAAAAAAAAAAAAAAAAAAAAAAAAAAAAAAAAAAAAAAAAAAAAAAAAAAAAAAAAAAAAAGAAAAGAAAAAAAAAAAAGAACAGTGAAGCCAGCTATTAAGCCATATACTAATCCGAGTGGAAGTGATACCCAGTAAGAAATTAAGAGTTTTGAGGTCAGAGCATTGTTTTGCAAATAGGACCAAAAATATAAACTCTCCAAGGTAACAGGAATTCCATTCTTTCATACAAATGAAAAAAGCCCACTGGCAATCCTCCTTGAGATTTGCCTGTAGCTCTGACTCTATAGAGCCTTTTTCTTTTTGAAATGGATGTGTATCTGTTAGCCAGTGTCTCCAGGATGCTTTGTCTGTGGGTTCTACTGAAACCTGCAGTCCATTTGACTAAATGTTTGGCCAACCGCAGATGTGGCCTACATCTTGTCTGTACCATACCTTGATAGCCATTTGTCAGCCACGACTTTGCTCATCATTTTTTCTTCTCTTGGCCTCACTAACCTTGTCTGAAACAGCCATTTCTCCAACAAAATTGGGTTCCTTTAAGGACACTTTTGGGCCTTCCAAGTGTGCTAAACCTACTGGGGCAGGCCTGTAGGGGACAGGATGTCTACAGTGCCTGAGCCTCAGTTGTCCTTTGACCTACGTGTATGTACTCACTGACTCATCCTGGCTTTTTGACTATTTTATTTACTTTCCATATTCTTCTATCCCCTCCCCCTTTCTCATAGCCAGCACGCTTACATTACAAGTAAAAATAAGTCCTTCCCCTTCCGAGTCTCAATCTTCTCTTCTTGTATGTTTGCTGCTTAGTCTTGTATTTCTCCGAGTAGGCAACTGTATATATAGACCTTCCTGAGAAATCATATAGTGCTTTGGTGTTTGTGTATATATGGGTTTTATATGGAAATGAGAGGTTGTTTATTATTTTTCAATTTGCTTTTTTGCTTCCTCAATACTGTGTTCAAAGAAGCATCAGCATCACTGTCCATTTCCACCCACATTCTGCATGATATTCTAGAATAATAGACATAGTTATCTAAAATGCTTCCCCAGTTGGAATATTTAGATTATTAGATAATATTAATATTTAGATTATTTCTGTTTTCTAATTTCTAGTGTTTTAACACTTTATTAGTAATACTTCAATGAAATTCATAAGATGGTCTTCTTCATATGAGAACATATATAATTCTTTAGAAAGTTAGGAAGAAGTGAAGTTGTTAGGTTGTAAAGTCGGTGGATTTACATTATTTATTTTGAAATGCTGAGGATAGAACCTAGGCCTTGCATATACTAAGCAAATATAGCTTATTATCACAGAGCTTCATTCCCAGCCTGAATTTACATATTAGAGATGCTTCAGAATTTCTTTCCAGAGCGGCCCTACCAAATTACATGCAGGCTAACTATTTATGAAATTGCTTGTTTGCCCAGATCCTGGTCAGTTTGACATCATCAAGCATTTAGATGTGTTCCAACATGACTTTCTCATTTCACTTCTGTATTCTTATCTTTCAGTCTTCACTTACTTTTTCTAAGCTTCAGGTGGTTTTAGAAGAGAATCCTTATGAAAAAATATGTGCTAATGTTCAGAGACAGACAGACAGACACACACACTTCAGCTCTTGTGGTTCCAAGACTTTGCTCATATTTATCATGAGTGGATGTAGCCCATTTCTAAAAGAGCAGGCTCCTAATTGCTTAAAGTGGGCCAGAGAAGTGGGAAAGATGACTCAAAGCTGAGCCTGGTAGTTTAGTGAGCCCCTGTCTCAAACTAAAAAGTAAAAAAGAATTAAAGATACAGCTGAGTGTTAAAACACTGCCAACTGTGCATCAGATCTTTTTAAAATATTATTTTAAAATGTGTTACATTTGTTTGTGTTGTGGAACATCTGTTTAACAATGCAAAGATGTGTCACAAATTTTTTCTGTTTCATTTGTTTAACTCTGTGAAGCTGTGATTCTTTGCCTGTCTAAAACACCTGATGGTCTAATAAAGAGCTGAATGGCCAATAGCAAGGCAGGAGGAAGGATTGGTGTGGCAGGTGGGCACAGAGAGAATAAACAGAAGGAGAAATACGAGAGAAAAAGAAGAAAGAACAAAAGAACAAGGAGAAGAGAATGCTAGGGGCTGGCTACACAGCCAGCCACACAGTGAGCCATGCAGTAAGAGAGAAAGTGAGATTTATAGAAGTAAGAGAAAGGTAAAAGCCCAGAGGCCAAAGGTAGACTGAATAATTTATGTAAAGGAAGCTGACTAGCAACAAGCCAAGAAAGGAAAGAAAGTGATAAACTTTAATTTCTGAATCTGGTAGGGTTTTTTTTTTTTTTTTTTTTTTAAACTTACCTTTCTCTGATAGAATTTAACCATTAAAAACATTAGACTAGTAATAGATCAGGGATAGGAGGACGACTTTAGAAGTTAGAAGTCAAAAGGTGTTAATAAAGCCCTGAAAATGTATGTATATGTATCTAGGCTGGAGAAGTGTACAGAAAAAATCCATGAGAATGCAAACTACATGCTAATGCATGTCCACAATAAGGGAAGAGCTGAGGTAAAGAGAGCAGAGATATGCAGGGGGGATTCCCAGAGAAACAGGAGAGTGCTGTGCACTTACCATCTCAGAAGGGAAGGGCGTGGTGACCTCTGAGCAGTGAACTATGTGTTGTCTCAGAGGTATGAAAGAGTAAAAAGGACACATTGTGTTGTGGAATGTTGTGTATTTATACTGACAAGGTCAGAAACTGAAGTTATAAGTAAGCTGGGAGATGAACCTGTACAAGAGCGGGAAGGACCAAATCCAAGGGTAAGGAGAGACTGAGTGGTAGCCACTGGAAGGAGCTTCTCATCAAGAGTTTTGACTTTTTTAAAGAATATGCTTGGGGGGGAAAGGGAAGAACTAATGATAAAGGAAAGACAAATGCCACTTTATAGGAACTTACAATTACAGGAGATAAAAGATTAGAGATAAAATAATGGGATCTCGTGTGCAAATGAATAAAAATGTACTAATTTCTTTTTCCAAGCAGAAAATTCTTGAACAATCTTCCCAAGAATTATTTGAAGAAACACTGACAATAAAATCTAGAGTTAATATGTTTAGGTCCTACTGGAGATCATGGTATAACCACAGCACTTAGGAAGCCAAGGCAAGAGGATTGCAAGTTCAGTGTTAATCTCTTTCTAAAACAGATTTTTCATGTCTAGGTCTTTAGGACATGCAAATAAAAGCATTACTGACTAAGTAAAATGTTGTCATACCGGCAGCTGACACTGAATTGAGGTGTGACTCTTGAACTTCAATTTGGTTATTGAACTTTTATTTAGTTATTGAGATCCTGATGCATAAGAGGATAGTGATAAAGCTTCAGAATCAGCATGAGGGTGCTGGCTTGGAAGATGGCTTGTGTTTCTCAGTAGAGATTCTACAACTTTTCTTGCTTACCTGTTCTAGCATCAAGAAAATATAGTCAGTGAGTTCACTTTTATGTATATTTAAAAGACTTGAAGACAGATAACTTAAAATGTAAAATCTGTTTCATTTTGTTTTGTTTCCCCCTACTACTAAATAGATGTGTCCTATGTTAAATTCTGACAGCAAAAGGTAGACAATGAGAAGACGCCGTGGTAGGAAGGACTTCCGGTTTAGAGAAACTTTCTAAGAGACTTCAAGATGCAGGAAGTGACATCAGAGCAGGATACAGTCCAAACCCTTCTGTTAGGCTCCTTCTGGCCTCTCACTTCTTTGGAAGTTGGAAGGCCTTATCTGATACCTGAGTTCCCGTAGTCTGATGGAAGCAAGGAAAGTCTATTTCCAGCTTGGCAGCCATGCAGCCTTAGGACCTTTTACTTTTTCGGCTGCCAGTGGAGAGCAGAGCACACCACTAGCTCCTCCAATTTGTTATATATGACACAGTAATTGAGGCCACTATCCTTACCATGGCTATTCTTACATCTTCAAATATTCATATCAAGTCAGGTTTCTGATTCAGGCAAAATAAACTCAGCTCCTTTGTCTTTCAAAGATGTACACAATACTTTTGTCCTTTCCATACCCTTGAGAGTCAGTTTCCATGACAGGGTCTCTGATATTAACCCAGATGAAGCAAAAGTGACTTTAGTGTACCTGCATAGCTTACATAACTTAAACCTGTAGTGTCTAATTTAAAGTCAAATGGCTGCTTTAATTATTAATACTTATTTTATTATCTGACTGAAAGAAAATATTCCTTACACAACATTGTTAACAAAAATTATGTAATAATATGGTTTTGATCAAGTCCAAGAAAAAATGCAAAATGGATAAGACCAAGAGAAGACTGATGAACAGAAATGCTCAAAAGAAAATGCCTCTGGCATATTAATACTTGACTACATTTTTTGTTTATTTAAAGGAATGAGTTCTTTGTATTCATCTAAGTTTTTCAAGTTATATTTCTAAAAAAATTTCAAAAAATAATCTTGTTCATGTAAACTGGGAATTCTACACAGATGAAAATCTGACTCAGTCCATAAACATATTAAAGAATCATATACTAATATTGGTATCAAATAGACAATTTTTCCTTATAAGGTTAAAGTAGATTATAGTGAATTTCAGTGCTAAAGGTATTTTTTTGTAATAAAGACAGATTATCCTTGATAAATCTTAACTGATAGCTAGCATTTTTAGAAGACTAGGTTATATGCTTTAAACAAACCCAAAAAATTAGACATGCTTCCCACTTCTGTAGATAAGAAAAATGCCAAACGAAGATGGCAGCATCTTAAGTCAAGCCTTATCCTGAGGTGTGATGATGTAAGATAAGGCTGAGAAGAACTGGCCCTTACTGGCTTTCTGTGATGCTTCTTCAGAAGAGATAGGGCAAATCTGGAAAGGTTCACATTGGTCCAAATGCCCAGGGAGGTCTCATCATATTGTGCATTGTTTTGTTTGGGAGTTTTAAAGACATTGCTTCTGTTTCTAGGGGCTAAGTATGTGGGAGATGCTGATCAAAGGATTCAAAATTTAGTTAGATAATAGAAATAAATCTAAGAGATCCATTTACACTTATGTTGACTATAATTAATGACAATGTATTATATGTTTAAAGAAAGTATATTTTAAATATTTTTATTCATTTAATACTTATATATTTGGTTAATATGCACTCTCCATTTCTCTTGGATCCACTGCCCCTCCCCCTCCCACTTCACGTCCTTTTTTGTTTTGTTTTGAATAACTCAGTTCAGTGGGTGCTGCCCATACACTCATGGGTGTGGAACCAATACATGAGCGAGGTCAACCAACCAGGATCTAGACCCTTAAAGAAAAGTGAAACTCTCTCCCCCAGAAGGCATGAGCTATTGATAGCTCCTCAGTTAGGCGTGGGGGCTTGTGAGATCTTCTCTGTTCCCTGTTAGAATGTCGTCATTTGTCTTGATCTATTGGAAATATTGCATAAGAGAGCACAGTTGCAGCTCTGTCCTGGTCAGAATGCTGCTTTAGTCCCATTCTCCCTCCTCTGGCTCTTATAGCCTTCTCCTCCCTCTTTCTTGATGATCTCTGAGCCGCACATGTGTGTGTGTGTGTGTGTGTGTGTGTGTTGATACAGATGTTCTATTTTTGGCTGAGGACTCCAGTGATACTTAGTCTCTGCGCTTTGATTGGTTGTTGTTATTTTTTTAACAGCTGTCTATTACACAAAGAAAGCTCTCTAATGAGGTTTGAGACCTGCACTAATCTGTGGGTACAAAGATATTAATTCATAGGGCAACTTCAAACCATGTACACTTAGCAGAATAATAGTGGTAGGTTCACCTCTGGGGCCTGTGAACTCTCAGCCATCAATTCTTAGACAGATTTACAGGACAAGGCATATATTTTCTCTCTTGGAGCCAGTCATAAATCTAATCAGAAAGCAGTTGGTTACCCTATAATATTCTTGTCACTATTGTGCCCATGGGCAGATCTTGCCACACTGGTCATTACTGTAGTTCACAGGGGTCACAGTGAATAAGACTATTGGCGACTCCTCTGACCTCTAGAAGCCTACATAGTACTTTTTGGTATAAAGAAAGAAAGCAGATTTTTAAAGTGTCCTCACCAGACAACAATAATAAAAATCTGAGATAATATTTATGTTAATTAGCTTTATTTAGGCATTTTGCAATGTTAAAAACATCATCTTATACTTGATAGAAATATGCAACTTTTGTTTTGTTTTTTTCAAGACAGAGTTTTCCTGTGAAGCCTTGGCTGTTCTGGAACTTAATTTATAGTCCTAGCTGTCCTGAACTAAGATTCATCTGCCTCTGCCTCTGGAGGAAATATACAACTCTTATGTTCGGGGAGGGAGAAAAATTTTCTTCAGTAGTGTAGCTACTGGTAAGTTGCCCATATCACAATAAATAATGTTTCAAACTAAACTTACAAATACACAGAGAGAGGGAAGAGAGGGGGAGGGGGAGCGGGAAAGGGAGAGGAGAGGAAGAGAGAAGCAAAACAGACATAAACCTAAGAGGATCCCCTGAGAAAAGAAAGAGGATCAGTGGAAATGGAAGTGGAATGAGAGAGAGTAATAAAAGTCTAAAGTGATTGAAATAAAGAATGTATACATGAAAATGTCATAATAAAACCCATCATTATATATAATTAACACATGTCAATAGAAGACATAAGAAAACAAGTAACTTATGTATGTAAACGAAGAAAACCAGGAAAGAAATAAAACATTAAAGAAAAACAAGCGTAAGGAACATTCTGCAAAATTCTTACTGATTTTCTTCCAAAAACTCTGAAAAAGCAAGGAGCGCCTGAAAACCTATGAAAGACCTATGGAGGTTACTGAGATATGTTAATGGAACGCAGTGTAGCACTTCTGGATGAATCCTAGCTCAGGAAAGGAACATGTTTGAATGATCTTTGAATTCCAAGTTTGTACTATTTGAATACTTTTTTTTTTTTCATTTAAACAAGAACACTATGGCTACCACTGGGGCCAAAAGGTTTACAGGAACTTTCTGTGCTATTATTATAAACTCTTTACACACTTAAAAGCTATTCAGAAGTAAAAAGCTCATTGCAAAACAAACAAGCAAAACAAAAATCTGGCATGATTCATTTACCTACTATGTGCTAAGTGCTGGGGATACATAAACAAGTAAAACAGGTCCTTGCTGAAGAGGGCTCCAGCTCAAAAATATAAATAGCAAGCAGCATTGCACACTATCTGTGAGAGGAGCCTATAGGGAGTGGGTCAGTCTCCCAGCAACCAGAAGACAGAGAAGCTGGGATAGAAGAACTCAGTAAAGTTCTGAGGTCAGAGAGAAGTTGATTACAATTTGAAGTGGGGCTGCATTTTCTAGAAGAATCTAAAGATATGCAAAAAAAATTGAAACAGAGATTCAGTGACACGGACCATGCCAATTTTGAGAAAAGAGAACAGCTGCAATTCAGTGACCTCATTGGTATACAAATTTATCTATCTCCAGCTCACGATTTTAGGCAACAAGACTGGTTTTTAGGTCCGGAGCTCTTTGTGGGCTACATCCTTTGGAGATAGTGTCTAGGGATCTATGAGTAGCATTGGGTTGGCTGTGACATGAACACTGAGTAACTTGACTATGAATAGAAGAGAAAGGCTCATATTTTGTTATTGACGAAGTAGTGAATGAAAGTGATGTGAAAGCTTCAAGAAGACAGGTGTCAAGTTGTTGAAGTTATAAAACATAAAATAAGAGAAGCTTAAGAATTCTGAAGAATAGAGGATGGAGGAGTAAAGAATAAGGAAAGCATCCAAGGCAAAGGAATTGGGAAATTCCACAGCACAAGAGAGGGTTCAAACACACATTATGTATGGGAAATGGCAAATGTATTGTTTGGCTAGATAAGAGGCTTTACATAATCAAAGAATAATCAAGGAGATTGTAAAAGTGTTTTAGTGCCAGTTTATAATTGATGCTGAAATATCAGGCCAAGTGTTTTGGATGACTGCCTTCTATAAACAATAGAGAAAATTGATTGGAAATTTTAGAAGTGAGAATTGAGCAGTATTTTGAGAAGTACCATGTGCAGATTGAATAAAGTAGAGTTTAAAATGGAAGGGATTGTTGTCTTAATACAAAGGATCCTGGGATCAAAAAAAATTAAAAAGAAAATATATAAGGTAGATGATGGAGATGTTATAAAGGAAGAAAGAGGTTGTGAGAAGGTCTATGGAGTTCTATATTTAGAAGATTGAATTTCATCTGCAATATCTAAATTCAGAGAGGCTGGTTTAGCTAAAAACAATTAGCTGAGTGTAGATGTATTGGTAGGATGTGATAGTAAGACTTGAGGTTATACACGATTCATCTGAAATTTAGAAAAGTGATGGGCTCAAACTATATATGTGGGAATCTTTATGGTGAAAGTGAGGATTCAGCTTCTTCAGCAGACTATAGAGCAGCAGTGCTCTGAGCTGTCTGTACATTTCTGTCGGGACAGAGTAGTACTTTTGCTTCTTCTTGCCTTTTCCTTTTGCTGTAGGAGCTGTCTTTCTTCCTATTCATGTCATTCTGGCCAGAGGAAATACAGTTATGGAGTGTCACTTTGCATATGATGGAGAAAGATCTGAACACAGTCTGGACAATCAAGGCCTCCACTCCCTAGATATAGGGAGAGAATCATTAGGCATCCTAACTCCTTACTCTGGAATTAGTAATGAGGTAGATGGGAGGAGCTAGAAAGAAATCTTGTCCATAATACAGAGAAAGTCTGCCTGATAATGAAGCCAAAGGAAGTAGTGACAGGATTGCAGTAGCATTAGCATTGCCTAAAGTCTTAAGATTAGACATTCTTAAATTTAGCCCCTCTGTGTATCTACCATACACCATCAAGCCATACTAGGGTTGAGCTGGGAGAGGAAAGAGCTATGAGTAAAACTGTCTGGTAAAAGCAGGCTGAGTCTTTATGCTTATTCAGCTATTCAGATCAGATTTAAATAAATAATATGTATTATTTTATGTGTGTGGGTGTTTTGATAAGAAAAGCATAAGAAAGAAAAATTATAATCCAATATCAATTTTAAGCAATATACCAAAACCCTAAACAAAATGAACAATAAAAATCTATATAGGGTAATACTATTATAGCATTACCAATCTGGGTTTGTACCTTGTGTGAGAGGCTGGTTGCTTTGGATTGGTGTTATTGTTTATAGTCCTGGCTTGCCCAGAACTAACTATATAGACAACACTTGTCTTGAATTTAATTGGACATTACAATTACATGTTACCATGGCTGGCATCTTTCCCTTACTCCCTTCCTTCCTTTATTCTATTCTTTTTCAGAAACAGTGTATGTCATCTTTATATTTATATTTATTATATAAATTTATATTCCCAAGATAGCCTTGAACTGTAATCTTCCTGTGTCAGCTTCCAGTGTGTTGATATTACAACCATGTATCACAATGCCTAGCTTTAAAAGTTAATATAAGAAAGAAATCATTTTTCATATATCAGCTTAAATAAGTCAATATTTTTAAGATTGCTTGTTTTAAATATTTTTTTTCCATACTGGGGATCAAACTCATCATCTGGCACAAGTTAGGCAAGTACTGTACTATTTGCTACACCTCTAGTCTTGGTTTATAGAATAAACTAATTCTACAAATTAGTTTATAGAATTGAATTAGCAGCAATTGAATATAAGCACTTTTATGAGTAAATTAGAAAGAAAAAATTACCAATTATTATAAAAGGTATGTACTGAATATTAGAGGAGAACTTATCTATAATCATGATGCACTGAAGATATTACCTTTAAGATGTATAAAATTAAAGGAGCACCTGCTACAACTTGCATGAATAATACATTTGAGATGCTAGCCAGCATGACATTAACTTAATAAATACAAGAAAAGGGATATGTTAGATAGGAATCTGTATATGCATGCAATTATGTAACTAGACATAAAATTAAAGATAGAAGAAGGGATATGTATAGTTAAAAA
The DNA here is from genome assembly GCA_004025045.1 of Sigmodon hispidus. Lineage (NCBI taxonomy): Eukaryota > Metazoa > Chordata > Mammalia > Rodentia > Cricetidae > Sigmodon > Sigmodon hispidus. The sequence goes on along the minus strand of PVIH01001120.1, from coordinate 9,814 downwards.
TCAGAAGAAAATAAATCATTGTCATCATAATCTTGATACCTAGAAGCAATCAGAGGCAGGCCCTCACTGCTCTTTGCATTTTGATTTCCTTATGAGGCTTTGGGTCACAGAAAACTATAGTAAACACATCCAGGATGTGTTTCTCCTATAAATTTCTTTTTATGGAAATTTAATTCTCAGGCTTAGTCAAAAACCCTAGAGAATCAAAGTGGAGTTTTGTCTTGTTTAAACTATTTTTTAATAGATTTTTTTTCCCTCTCAATAGACTCCCCCCCCCGAAGTTTTAAGTTTACAGCAAAAATAAAGTAAAAGGTACAAAGATTTCATATGTCTCCTTTGCCTCCACATGTCATGCTTTCTCTATTCACTATCATCTACCACTTAAAACTGATGACTTAAATGTTAGCTGTTTGCACCTTATTTTGTTTGGCATTTTTTTTATTAGTAAAGTTAAAAATAAGTTTCTGGCCTATCTGGCTTGTTATTAAGACCCACAGTCCCACTGAAACCCACAGACATTTATGTTAATTTCATGCTGATTGATCTCTCGCTCAGATATATTCCTAGCTCTTTTATCTTAAACTAACCCACAATTCTTATCTCATTTAGCCATGAGGCTTGGTACCTTTTCTCAGAGCGACACTGTTGTCTTCTTTCCTCTGAATTTGCTGGAGTCTCTCTGGTCCCTCTGCCCTTCTCTTCCTGTTCCCAGAGTTTTCTTAGTCTGGTAGTCCTGCCCAAACTTCCTGTTTGCCCTCTGGCCAATCAGCAATTTATTATACCAGTAGGAGAGAAAAATATTAGCAGTGTACCAGAACATATTCTGTCAGCAGAATTTGTGTTTCACCCATTAGTATCGTCTTTGTATTTTTCATTGTCTTGCCCATTTGTCTACGGTAGTTCCAGTATCTTAATGATTTAAAAATAATAGAATACAGCAGAGATACTATCACTTTTGGTATTTCTTGTAAACTTTTTCTGTTTGGGCTTTCCCTTTCTGCCCCATAGCAATGCATATTTTCTTTTTGATAATATATAGTAAAAAAAAAAAACAAAAAACCTAGTAATCATTACATTTATATTCTGCACTTCTGTGCTTTTCAACACACTTTTAAATTTTGTTTTGAAGGAATTGGGAAACATTAAACTGTCACACAAATGCAGTAAGAGAGAAGTAATGATGGCTAGCTAAATCAGTATAGGTCCCTCAGTATTTTAGCATATATGATAAAGATCTCCACATCTTTCATTAGGTAGAGTGATTATTACAAACTGAAAGGACCAACTAAATGTCCCATCCCTATGCCTGGTCAATGGTAACAGTTATTTTCTTGAGTGTGGTATGAAGAATGTATACACATGAAGAAATGAGGAACATACTTTTTTTTTCTTTAAGAACCAAAATTCTCGTAAAATAATTACCATTATTCTTGCAATGAATCAGCAACTTAAAACAGTTTTTGTTTATCAAAGGCAAGAATTTCTCTCATTTGAAGACAGAGGTCAAAGGAGTTTAGAGAAATCCTACCACAACTTTTAGCAAGTGCTTCCCTTCTAGCTATTGTACTGCTAAAGTGTTAGGAGTTTCTTTAGTACAGGTCTTTCAGAGCTGTCATCTATGTACATGTATTGAAAAGGTCATCAGATCCCAGGTAAACATGATTGAACAGAATTCTGTACTTACTCACATGCTGGCAAAATTGTTCAAATATTAAGGTTATAAGAAAGGTAGAACCCCTGTAAGCCCCAACATAGAAAAAAAAAGCCAATTGTGCAATAACAAAAATATAACTTTAGATTTCTCTCTTGCAACATAAAACACCAAAGGATAAGAAAAGTGATGGAGACCAAATTTCAAATTTATCTTCATTTAAGATGTCTTTTATATATGAAGTAAAAGTAACTTAAATGCAGTAACATACATTCTTGTTAATAAAATTTTTTGATAAACAAAGGAGACAAGAATTAGTGAAAAGGTATAAAAAATAAATTCAAACGTGATTCATTGGGATCACTTTAGTTATGTACCTAATCTTGAAAGTAGAAATCTTTATGTAAATATTGTGCAATTGAAGAAGTGTAGGCTTTAAGACCCGATATGAGTACAAACGTGACAATTTATGCATGTATACGTAATGCAGATAAGCATGGAAACTATCCCAAACAAAACCAAATGTAAACAATTGGGGTGATTTGGTTCTTCAAAGGTCCTTAAAGAAGTTACATAGTGAAAATTGATAATAATCCAGTCCTCAAATCTCAGATACTGCTTTGAAACACTGAGAAGTAGGGAGCAGATGGATGTTGACATAAAATGTGCAACCATAGATGCAGGCCAGTAGTGACCATTGTAACTTACCATTGATATTATGCAAAATTGCTAAAACATACATGGGGATTGAAATGTAGACCAACTTTAAATTATTTTTTCCAATTTTTATATTTTCTATATGATTTAAATTTCCTAAGGCTATTCAGATGTTCCTATTGACAATTTTCTCCTGTCTTGAGTATCAATGAGAGAATTCAAATACATTACTTACTACTGAGTCAAGAAATCAGTGTATGTTTTTAAAATATGACCAATAACCAAATTTATAAGAACTTCTAACTATGGGGAAAATTTAAATAAGAGGCAAAATTTCTAGTAAGTGGAGTAATGTAGTTATATGACTCATATAATAAATGGTAATTATAACTGAGCATTTACATATGCAGTAAATTAAAAACATCAGAAAGCACTTGAAATAGAAAAAAGAAGCAAGGGTTTTTCTTGAAAAATTACGTCAGGAAGTACTAAAGATTGTAAGGCTGTGGCTTAGTTCATAAAAGAGGTTGGCCTGATGGGTTTCTCCAGATGCAGGGGCATTTAATTAGAAAGTCATAACTATAAATTGCAGCCTTTTCAATTCAAGGTGCCACATGAATTCATGGCTGGAAATGTAACGGTAAATTTCGAGAAACAGATCTTGGTATAATAATGACAAAGAGTAATACTCCAAGTCTCTATATAAAGTGTGTCTTGTGATATTTTGTTTGTGTTCTGATAAATAAAGCTTGCTTGGAGTCAGAGGATGGAGCTAGCCACTAGTTAACCATAGAGGTCTGTAGGTCTGTACAGAGAAGAGACAGAAAGTAATAAGGTAGAGTGGTGTTTCTAGCCTTTCTGTTGGAGAAATGAGCGGTAAGAGACTGTGGGTGCTCCCCTGCTTCTATGTTCTTTGGGTTTTTACCTTGATATCTGACTCCTGGTTTTGATTGATAAGATTAATTAGATTTACACTTCAAACATATTTTTAAATTTCTGAATTTCTCATATGTGGGGAAACTGTAGTGTATAAAATAGGGAGTGTCTGAGGAGAATGGAGGACCTGGAAATTAATGTTCCATTTGACAAAGTCCAGTGTTGGATTGGCCCTCACATATTAGTTTAATTACTGCCCAAGTCTTTGGATGACCTCTCTCCTACACAGCTACAGAGTACACACCAATACCAAACTAATGAGTTGGTGGTAATTGCAAACCATAAGTTTATGCATCAGTAGTTACCCAACTGAGGCAAGGCAACTTTGCAATTTGAACCAAATGGGCTAGTCAGTAACACAAAAGGACAACATTCACATGAACACAGGATGATTCTAAGTCACTGCTACATATAATAAAATCTCTCATTTCCAACCAAAATATAATTAGACATGCAAAGAAACAGGAAAGGACCATTTCTCAGGAAAAGATGGGAATCAATCATAATAGGACTCCATGTGAGGTCAGAGCCCAAGACTTTACAGAATCAGAGAAAACATGCCCAATAAACTAAAAATAAATGACTTGGCTGTTTTTTTTTTAATTTCTGGTTATTTCTTATTTTAGACAAAATTTAGAGTCAGCTTTCCAATTTCTGCATAAAGGCTTGCATCAATTGATAGAGATTGAATTGAATTTATAGATCAGTTTATATAGAATCTTAATAATCAATCTTTTGTCCACCACACACAAACTATCTATTTAGTTACAACTTCATTATTTCTCTGTAATACTATAATTCTTGGCATACAAAAAAAAACACTTCTTTTAAAGTTATTTGTATATACTTTTGTTTTTTTGGGCACTATTTTGACTTGAATTTTACTGCTCTGATTTTCAGAGTGATGATTGGTAGCATAAAGAACTGTGATAGACTTCTGCAAATTAGTCTCAAATAGCATGGTTTTGCTGAACTACTCTATGAATTCAAACACATATATGTATTTACTTTTCAAAATAAACTCTTAATTTAAAAAATTTTATATTTATAGAATTATTATGAAGTCAGAAAAGAACCTTTCCACATACCTCATTCATGTAGATTATTGTGTTGTACTTGGGTACCTCAGAATTTTCTACATATGGGATTACATAATATGTAAATAACAAGAGTATTAATTAACTATGTTTTCAAAATCTGCACCACACTATAGTCTCACCAATAAAAGAGTTACTTTCGTCACCTCCTCAGCAACACTTTTTATCATTTGCTTCTTTATGATAGTTCTTCTGACTGGGATAAAACGGAATTGAAAAATAGTTTTAATTTGTATTTCTTTTATGACTAAAGATGTTGAACACTTGAAAAATGTTCATTAGCTATTTGAACTCCTTTGTTTGAAAACTGTGTTCCATTAGCTCAGTTTTTGATCAGTTTATTTATTTATTAATTTTAGATATTAATTCTTTGTTGAATATATAGGTCACAAAAGTTTTTTTCTATTTACTTAATTGTTTTTTAAAACACAATGATCTACACAAAATGGTAGTGGTGAGAAGGCCAGGCTTATTAATTTACTGCTGGCTTTATAGGGAACATCTTTAATTTAGTTTAGTAGAATTTTGCTGTTGGCTTATCAAAATGAGAAAGGTTATTTCATTTCTTAGAAGGCTACAAATTTTTAAATAACTGATTAGCTTTATCAAATATTTCTTACACAATTTACCACTAATAACTTGATTTTCTAAGTCTAATTACATTGATAGATTTTTTTGTTGTAAATTCTTATGATTCTTGAGGTAAACTAAGCAATACCATTTTGAAATGTACTACTAGATTTAGTTTTTAAAACTTATTTTATACCCACATTTATAGTAAGTTTATAGATTTATATTTTTGTTGGTTGGCTTCGGAATTTTGTTTATACAAACTACAAAAGATAGATCTGCTCTGTACAAATATTATTGGCCTTTAGGTTTATAGGAGGGAATTTTAGTCATGGCACCAATCCTTTAATTTTATTTGTTCAAGTTTTATTTTTCTTATTTTGAAAGTTGGTACTTTGTATTCTAGATGTATCCATTTAATTCAGGTTCAATTGGGCAAATGTCTGGCCGGCAGTATTCCAAGGGGTTGCAGCACTCTGGGGTAGGTACCTCATTGATCGCCTGGATGGATTCCATCAGGCCATAATAACTGCCTAAAATGTAATTCAATGAAAGTATTAGTTTTTCATTTGTTCTGTTCTCTCTCTCTCTCTCTCTCTCTCTCTCTCTCTCTCTCTCTCTCTCTCTCTCACACACACACACACACACACACACACACAGAGTCAGACCCCACAGAACAAAATTTCAGGGTCAGAATGTTAGACATGTTAAAGAAAGCTACAGATGAAGAATCATGTGGTAAATCAGAAAATTAGTTATGAATTGCCTGGATCTTAAATAAAAATGAATGAAGGAAATGGCATTTGGATTATGGGAGAGGCAGAAAAGGGTTCCAAAGATCACAACAAGGTCTGAAGGAGCAGATTGAGGGTAAGGTAAAATTATGCAGAGTCCCCCAGGATGAGGACTGGTTTGTTTTGCTGTTTTGGGTATCAGCATCAGTTTGGAATCAGTTATTAAATTAATGGATACCCAGGGCCCTCAGTCAGAAAAGAATAAATAATTTGAGTGTAGAAAAAATGTATGTGAAATTTTTAATCGTCCTATTTTCCTGTAAAAAGGGGGGAAATGTGCAAAAGAAAAATATTTAATCAGCAAATGCAAAAAACCCAAGAGTTGTTTATGTTCCTACAACTATTACATCACTCTGCCAAAGAAGAAGCAAAAGGCATCATGATTTCCATTGGGCTTTCAATGGCCATCAGGCAACAGGGTGGCCACAGTCCGGCAAGCACAGAGGCCTGGGCACTCAGGAGCAGCACAGACCTAAACCATGGCGCAGGCCCAGCAAATGTTGCGCATGTGCCCACTGCTATCCTGCGCATGCGTTCAGGGTTGCGCGGAGATGGAGGCCTTAGCGGAGGAGGCAGCAATGCTGGCACTGCCTGGGCCTGCAGAGCTGGATGAAAAGCTCTCTCCTGTCACTCAGGGGAACCAATCAGGAAATGTGGACTCCTATGACTTGACCATCCTTCATTTCAACGACGTTTACGATGTGGACCCAAGTACTGAAGAGCCAGTGGGAGGCGCTGCTAGGTGTGGGCCGCCGCCGCCGCCATCTTCCTTGTCAGACCCTGGATGGGATATGGAGGGTGGTGACTCTGGAAACCTCAGGGGAGGCTTGAGATCTAGCAGGGAGTTTTTAATTCATGCTAACTCCCTTGGACCACAATTCAAACTCCCTCCAGGATGTAGTGAACTGCAGTGGTTTTAGGGGAAGAAAAGCAGAACCTAGTATCTCCACAAATGGGGATTGGAAACTTTAAGTGTAAACTATGGGGAATAATACTCTGTTTTAGTACAAACCCGTATTCAGACTCAGCCATTTTACTAAACTATTGTATGATCTTGGCCAAAGACTTACTACTTCTTAAACCTCTTTCAGCGGGTTTTAAGCAGAGTTGTTCATCTTTTTGCGATTAAGTAAGGTAAATTATGGAAAGTATCTCCGGTAAGAAATTTATATTTTAAAAAAAATCCCCCTTTTATTGTACTACGAAATTTTAAGTTTTCAGTGAGACATCTATAACTCTTAATTGTCAGGCACTTAAATAATTTATTTATAGGTTGGTGCTCAGTGCATCTGATTGCTTCCAGTGACTCAAAGTGGAAGATATTTGAAAATGTGGAAATAGTGGTGTAAAGGCAGGTCAATGTGATGTCATTGTAAAATATTAATTGAATATTAAACCTGGTGTGTAGAATATATTGAATGTTTGTCTAGGGTTTACAGAAGTGGTATATAATACTGCAGAGTGTCAAAAGGCATTTGTGACATGAACCAAGAGGTGCTTGGAAAAAAAGGTGGTTTTTGAATCGAAGAGATTAAAAATCAGGAACAGAAATCAGTTGGAGACCCTTTGTATAAGTATAATTACAAGTTAATGGTATAGGGGAATAAGAATAGAATGAACAGCTAGATTTGCAAAATGAAACAATGTTTAAGAAATGATTATTCAGTAGCATGAGAGAGTATATGTGTGTGCCTGTATATACAGTGTGAAGGGAAGCATCCGAGGGCAAGTAGAAGATAGAAGTCCCATATTTGTTCTGTTGCTTAATACCAAGGAGCAGGAGTTTTGAAATGATCTCTGAAGGTGTAGTTGGATTGGGGGAAATGATGCTGAAAGAATATGATGAGAAGCTTGATGCTTGTGTAGGTAGACGTGACTGTCAAATACTCGGATGAATAACATCTCGTAGTTTTTCATCCTTTTCCAATATTTTAGTTCTTTCCCCCCCAAAATGTTTTGTATATAGACAGCTTGTCTGTATTTTTGGAAGGAAATCTTATTCTTTAAGTCCTATGACTTCTTAGCAAACCTCATTGGTTATGGTAATGGTCACTGGGGGGAGGTGGTGTCAATGTTTACCAAGAATCTCACCATAGGTGTAGGCTACCATATATTTGTGGTTACAATTTGCTCATATGCTTTCACTGACAAGTGTTTAGTCCAAGATGCTGTGGGATGTGCAATTGATAACTGTGTGCACTAGATCACATCAGAGGTTTCAAAAACATGTGATAGTTATTTTCTACTGCCAGTTTGACTGGATAAAGGAACACTCTAGGACATTAATGAAACATACCTTTGCATGTCTGTGAGGGTTCTTCCAGAGAAAGTTAACGGAAAAGGAAGGCTCTCACTGGGTGAGCTGCCCCATGGCTGGGATTCTTGATGAATTAAGATAGGAAGGAGACACCAAGTTAAGCAATGGCATTTCCTTTTTCCTCCTTCTTGGTTAGGATCATGGACCAACTTGTTCCTACCAGTATTCCTTCTTGGCCATGTTGTACTTTTATGATCAGAAAATCAAAATAAACTGTCAGTTGTTTTTGGACATGTGTTTGGACATATTAATGAGAAAAGAAGCACATTTACATGAGAATAAAAAGAGTCAATAGGAACTTTATGTTTATTATCACTCCATGCCCCCATAATTGTGTGTGGTACAAAGCAGATGATGAAAATAAACACTTTTGAGTGAATGAATGTGATAAAAAGCTGTATGACCTAAACTAATAGAATGGGCTTGAATGGTGATTTAACAACATAATCTGACTACAGTGGGAGTAATTTTGGTCTTGATTTATTTTATTTTTAGTGAACTTTCAAGGGTATTTTAAATTTACATAAAGATGTGAAATAATGCAAAGAGTTTACATATTCCCCCATTATACACATTTCATGTTAGTATTTGAACATTTGTTATAATTAATAAACAGAAATGTATACATTATTAATCAATATCTGCTTTCCATTTAGATACCCTTAGTTTGTTCTTAAATGTTCTTTTTGTGTTTTAGGATTCCATGTAGGATCCACCATGCATTTGGTGTTTCTCATTCCTTAGACTGCTTTTAATCATGGCAGTTTCTCTAGATATTCTTCGTTTTTAATGAATATTTTAAAGGAGTATTGGCCAGGTATTATTGTAAATGTCCTCTATTTTAAATTTGTATGTTTTTTATTGATTGTACTGGTATATTTTATTTATTTCTTTAGAAAAACCACAGAAATAAAACTCCATTTTTAAAAATCACATCTTTTCATATCTGTATGTTGTTACCACTGTAGACAGTGACTTTGTTAAGTTTCTCCACTCTAAAGTATGCTCCCCACTATTCTGTGGTATACCCTTTGGAATGAATTATTTTGTGAAGCTCATACTTAAGGTACAAGGGTTTTAACTTCATCTCCTTCATGGCAAAGGAATTTCAATTTTTTTCTTTTTTATTTTGTATTTATCAAACAAACAGTAAAAAGAATAAAAAAAATGCTGAATAGTTAACAATAACTATACAGAGGATAATAATCATAAGCATGGCTTATCAAGGGTGGTAATTCAAATAAGATTACTACACATATATTTTCTTTGTGTTCAGCTTTCCCTCTGAATTTTTTTTTTCCATCCCTGTATATCCTTATTGAAGGACTCTTCCCCCTCCCACCACATCTGATCAGTTTTCTTCTCTGCAACTCCCCATCCCCTCCCTTGGCAGGGAGCAGACAGTCCTATGGTCACACTGGCCCAATAATGCTTGGATCAGTCTTCACTCCCAGCCAAATCCAGTTTTGTCCCCCCTCCCTCAAGAGTGAGTCAGGTGTTCCTATAGTTGGAGTGGGGTCCGAAGGGTCAGTCCAGAGTGTCTCTGATCCCAAGATGTTCAGTGGTTGTGGTTTGCCATTTGGGCATGCTTGACTTTTTTTCTTGTTTGTTTGTTTAGAGACCACTAATGAGTGAGTACATCCCCTGCTTATCTTTCTGAGTTTGTGATACCTCGCTCAGGAGGATATTCTCCAAATCCATCCATTTGCCTGCGAATTTTAGGATATCATTTTTTCTTACTGCTGAGTAGTATTCCATTGTGTAGATGTACCACAGTTTGTTAATCCATTCT